>JARQST010000142.1:134329-176032 GCA_030142225.1 Pachycephus smyrnensis
GCGTATTTGCTCCGGAGTTGACAGTGATACCAAAGTGATATCACGAAGAAAGGTATAGCCCGACGGAAGAAATTGGGAAAATAGGTAACACAAAGAAAGAAAGAGAGAGAGAGAAGAAGTAGATGAATAAGTGAAAATATACCTTGGAAGAGATATAAGATAAAGAACAGTATAGAATATACCGAAATAAGAAATATATAAAGAATCGATGAATGAATCACAACAGAGAGAGTCACAGAGCGTGATACAAGCAAAAGGGTGAGGGAGGACAAATGGAAGGACGCGGCGTCCAAGAGCTCTATATAGGAGATAGGCTCTCGGAAGACTGAAGTCCACGTTAATACATTCTTCCGCATACCAGTCAGCACCCCCTCCCATTCCAGTACTGATCAACAAGTGCTGCCCTCCTACGACAAATTTTTCAATTACAACTAGTACAGCGTTCGTCAGCGATACCCTGGACTGAGCATACAAGCTGATCAGTGCTTGACAATGATCTCCACTCCAAAGCATCGTTGACGCTCCCTGTACTACACCTATGTCATCCGCAGCCTATCTCTCTTCTCTATCCCATCTATCATTTGCCTGACAATACAAATATGATCCTAGAAGATGCCTCTTACGTAATTTCCACATCTTTCAATCCCTGGACTACCTGAACAATTTAAATCCAAGGAACCCTAAAATGTTGCTACTAGAACCAGCTGAAGATGCATTCCGTCATTTGCGCACGTTTGCGTTAAAGAACAAAGAAAGTCATAAATATCGTCCTTCCCTTAAGAATATAAATTATTCATTATCTGATAACAGTTCTCAGTCGGATCCTTTCACCTGGCAAGTGAATCTCTCTCAAAGAACGAAATTGTCAAGTGCCAGGACAAACAATGTTTGTGTAACGTCGTACTCGCATGGTTTGACAATTTGACTTGTTCCCCCTCTCGTTGAGAAACATAGTCTCCTCCCTCCCCCATTTAAACAAGAAGGGCGAAACCATCCCTCGGTCCCATCCATTATTTATGAGCCGCGGGAATTATTGTCTCGTAATACGGACGGCAGACGCTGAAAATTTCAGGGGGTTTTAACGCGCCCGTGCTATTCTAGATTCTCTCGGCAATTGCCAGATCTTTTCATTTCGACTATTCGCACGGCAGTAAGTCATTTTATGCATTCCACGCGAATGATTTGCCATTCGTTAATCCCACCGAATTATATAACGTTACAGTCATTTTTATCCGTACCTCATTATGAATTATTTCAAACGTTCATCTAAACTTTGCAACACAGTTAGCTTATTAATTATTCCCAATGAAAAACAATAACAAATAGTAATCCTAATCCTCAGAAATATCACTAATAATAATAACAACAATACGCTATTCCATACAAACCAGTAATGCACGTCATTAAGCGTACTTAGCCACTAATTGGAAACTGCTCTACTGTTTAATCGTATCTAAGGTAGTTTCGCCATTTCAAAGATCATGATAATACCAGTTACTATACTATATTATTAGTGTATATATGTATTTTCAAAATCAAATTTCATACAATAGACAAAGAAAATTTGGCACCTACCCATTGTACGTTCTGTTAACGTCAAGACCGACGTTCACCTAATTTCTGGATGATGACTTATATGCAAATTACTTGAAATGACCTTTCTGACCTTTAGCATGCGTTTCGTGCAAGCTCTTCAACCTACTCGTAAATGCACGCTATATCGAATTCAAGCTGAGACACTTGCGTGTCTCTGACTGCTTTACTCATCCTGGGGATACACGTGCTAGTGTGTCTTATACCAAAGTCTACTAGTACCAACGCTTACGTAATGGCTGTAACTTGCCAGATCTAAGATTCGATATGTACCTAAGGTAACGGCAGTATATTATTAGTGGAACGTTTCTGGTACCGCGATTACGTGGCAAAGCCGCAACAAATGTACACGCAAGTAATCGGTATTGCGTTTGCCAAGGAACTTGTAATGCGTATATATATACATGTATTAAGATATATTAAGTGTTCGCTATTTATATATTATGTATTGGGTACACGTAGTACATAATCTACTTAACCAGATATAAAGATGCCGCAGTTAATTTTATGTATAATATCTGCAAGGTTGGTATATATTATAATTCATGAGGTTAGATACTATTTGTAAGTTGAGGAACTTCGAATTGTATTGTACGATAGAAGATTAGAATATTTTTAAATTGTTTTATATATCGACTTAGTTAAAGTTATGTGGATTGGGGTACTGCTAAAAAAATTATTGAATTTCTTTTTTGTTTAAAGATCAATTAGGATAATGGCTTTTCAAGTATGACCTGCTACTTATTCAGCGGGTAACAGTTGGTTGCAGTGCATATTCTAAACGTCGTCATACTTGTATGTACCTCCTAGAAGCTCTCAGGTAAATTCTCTTTAATGGAAATAAATAGAGTGCTTCTCGAGATAAATAACGGTTGCTTGATAACAAATGACTGTAGGATAACGGTTGGCACTTTGGGATAGTGAATTTTCGATTTTACATAAAGCCAACAGTACTCGACCTTTCGACTTAGTATTTATAAATATACACAGTGATACAATTGTTTGGTATAATTTCTTTTTTTCATAACGATATAGGTTATCGACTGAATATTTTTGATAGGTTATCGGGTTAATTTATACTGCTTGTATATGCACGGTTTTACAGAAACCCTTTAACGGTTATCGAATGGAATTATCAAGTTTGGCCCAAGAATTTTCTTCTAACGCGTAAAATACTTCGACTGGAAGCGATCGAGTTCCGCCTTAGTTCGACTTTGTGAATTAATCTCATGACGATCCATAAATTATCGAGTCAACCTCAGCTGGGCGAAAGAGTAGTGGAGGGAAAAAAAAAAGAAGGATCTAGGTACCACGTGTTTCGGACAGGTTTCAAACACTTTACGAGAAGACTTTGTAACCCTCTGTTGAACTCCGTCTTATCAACTAGTTCGACTGTTGATTACGAAAGAAGGTGTAAACTGTAAAGAGAAACAAAATATGGAACTTCGCAATTCAAAAATTTCACAGCTTCGACTTAAGGTACAGCTGAACACGAAGCGTTGCCAAAATAATGATTATTCAACAATGTCTACCATGACTGAATCCGCCATTCAAGTGCATTGGTGCAGCTTAAAACTGACGTGTAGAGGCAGGTGTTGCGCATTTGCTAATGTGATACAATAGATCTGATGCAGGTTATTATGCAACACTAGGTAACACAATGAACGTTGGATTCGCGTTGCGATTCAGTGAACGATGTGTTACGCAACGCGTGACACTTTTTTGGTTTACTATTTTTGTTTTTTGCTGCTTTTCTTTTTTGTTTCTCTCAATTTTCCTCCCCCCTTTCTTTTTTTAATTGTCGCTCTAACTATACCGTCACATTTATCTCACGCTCGCCGCGTTTATTGTACCAGCCAAGCGTGTTTTCGAAATTCTGGTTAACGCACGGATTTATTTCGACTATAAATATACGTGCACTCGACAGTTCCTACTCTTCTTCGGGCAAGTATAGTCATTCCTTTTTTTTTTGGTTGAATTGTAAAAGCTGTGACGTGAAAGGCGGTAACCTTTCTGTAAATTCTGTCTGATAAAAGTTTCTCACCTTCTTTCAGGACTGACACATTCCTTTCCACGGTGAAACGCTATCCTAGCTTTCTCTACCTTTGAATCTTCGTACATCCGTTCGTGCGGCACTTAAGAAGACGTCAACGCAGCGTTTGGGGTTACTCGCGGAATTTTAATGCGACACGTGACAAGCTACTGGGTTTGTGATCATGTCAAATTACAGTGCAGCCAACTGAGTAGATAAGGCAACGTCAGATAGTTATCAATTTACCGCCAAAGTCCTCTAGTAGCTCTTTGGTCCGGTCGTGGCAAAGAATATATTTAGCTATACGGAAGTTTTTAAATTAGGAACGTTAAAAAGATAATTTATTATGCGTCATTTATCGACGTTTTTAATATTAGAGGATCAGTCGTTTCGCAAGGATATGCACGGTGTCTGGTTTTACCAGAGTATATTATTAAACGGGCTAATTTAGCTTGACATGAAATATTGGCGAATTTCCAAAGATTTATATTATTGACAGTGTAAAGTGAGCAGCCTTTTGCATGCTACTGTATTTTCCCACGGTTTATAGGGATACAGTGATTCGATTATCTTATATCCAGGATAATATATAGCATGGTCGTACGACGATGATACATGGGAATGAAATAGGGCCGACTCCTGTAAAACCAATGGGCCAATCCAATTTCGGGGTTCTATTGAAGGGTACAAAAATATTATAGCCAGACTCAATACCACGCCTCGTAGACCACCGTGCAGATTTTCCCATAACTTTCTCGAGCTTTTCAGGATATTGGTTACTTCGCCAAACAGCGTTACCACTTATAAATACGATGAGAATTCGAAAGGGCGTCAATACGAGGACGATAAACTTTATTTGTCGTCGTTGGAACGTTTTTAAAAAAAATATATAATCCCGAACGTGTCCCAACGGATAACCCATTACAAGAGCAATCCTAAGATATCGTCAAATATTTCTACTTGGATTTTGCATTTCGTATTTTTACAGGGAACGACCAAAATTTAAGATGATCTCGTCTTCCACGAGCCATCCCAAAAGAATAATGGAGAGATTCGAGAGACGTCGGGAATATCCGTGGCGGAACGCAATGCTAACTGAACCGTATCTCGCGAGGAAGAGGATTTATTTCATCGAAGGGCTCCACTTCTGCTAGCCACTTTTATCATTCCACTGTTGCGTCATTCCCCTTGTTACAAAACCACAGTCCAATCTTTATCGAATTAGCGATCCTGATTCCGTTAAGGTCGAACGCGAAGATTCCGCCTGATTGTGCATTAGGAAACCTTAGGAATGTCGGGTGAAAACGAAATTTTATTTAACGAGATACCGTAACAAGCTTTCATTAGAATTCCACGAAAAAATGGCGACCCACTTGTATACGTAAAAGATCAGACAGTCAACATTTGAGTTTTCTCCTCACGTTTATCTCCAATCGAAAATTTCACCAGGAGCGCGTCACTCTATCGGTGGATGCGTTTCTGGGACATAAAAAGGGACAAGAAGTCCTTAAGGGAATTCAACGTAAATTCTAATGCCAATCGAAAAACGTAGAATAGAAATATCTAAAAGAACTCTTACCCCGTATCAAAGTATTTCTCGACTGTTTACCATCTTGTTCTACAAACTTCGTGAAAGTGAATTTGAAACTGTTACGGTTTCGAGACGCAAATTTGATTTTGAACTAGACAAGGTGACTTGGTGGGACGCGTGCACTTGAACTTCTTTCCTTAAGAAAGAGAAAAAAAAATTGACATGACCCAGTACAAGAGTCTTCGACTGTTAGGGTTTCGTGTAACAATAACAATTGGATTCTTCTCCAGACTGCTTAAGATCATCAAATTGTTTTCAATGGTATCTTTCCTCATAATTTTCTTACCTAATGAAACGAACTTTATGGCGGTTACTTTATTAGCAGACGTAACGCGCTTAATAGACCAGCAAGGATAAATATCTTTCGCCTCGTTGTCAACGAGGCTCTGCAACCGCCACTTCTTTACGTAACAGCCCGCTCTCGTGCTCGGTAACTCTGGGCTATCTAGATAAAAGTGTTTTATGAAGCGTGGTTATACGTGGTCGTTTTCTGGTCCTCATTTCCCTTTATAATTTTCTTGGCGAAAAAAAAAAGAAGAAAGGGAAGAAGAAAAGCACGAGAATACGGAGTCCGAAGGATTTCGAAGGATTTCGAAGGAGCGTCTTACTTATCTAGGACCTATGATATGTACTCATCCCCTAAACGCATTCATGTATTGATTGAATAATCTGGACCATACGAGTTTACCTTAATGGCATTTCACGTAGGGTGGTATTAATTTCGGAATATATTTCGAGCAAGGGGCTTATGAATAATTTTGATAAACTATTTATGGAACCCTGGGGCCTTTTGTTGTTTCGTAAATGACTAGGCGATAGCATTATACAAGGATACGGTCGATGTACGACATAGGTGGAGAATGTGACAGATATACAGGATCGACTAAGTTGATCATAAGTGTGGAAGATGAAAGGGAAAATGAAGAAACATAAAGATATTAGCTTCTCAATATTGTAGAGACTGAAGAGATATTGTGAAAGTAAAAAAAAATGCTTAACCTTATTTTTTAGTAAAATTTATTCCCTTTCAGAAAAATCTTGAGCTTCCGAGTAATAAAGCTCGAAGGGAATATTAATACGTCAGCTTTGCACAAGAGAGTCGTGATAACTTATAAATCAAGAGTATTTTGAGTACAGATATAAAATAACATCAAGCTGCTTTGACAGTCCCACGAGAAGGGGCGTCTTAGTTTCTTTTTTTTTATGAAATTCCAAATAAGCACCTGTTAATTGTATTTCGGATACAATTCAAATGGATCTCACAATGTTTCTTATGCAATGATAAAATCGATAAAGAAATAAATTCTATGCGTTATAATTGTTCCATTAAGAAAATGCAAGGAGAGTATAAAAGAGGAACTCATTCTTGGACAACGAAGGTAATTAGTAATTAGCATCGATCAGAGCCGGAAGTTGATAGGGTTATAAGAAATGATTAATTACGCCGCAAGACATTATTATAACAAATGAACGGAAAATTTACGAGTAAATTCATAATAACGGTTTAAGAAGCAACTAGACTAACCTGCGCCAGAGAGAATAGCTGTGTTGCAGCGCTCATATTTAAATATACACTAACTAACTGCGTAACATCTTTTCACCCCTTTGTGTGGAAGCTAGGAAGAAAGCAGAAAAATATACATTAGAGAAGAGAAGCAAAGAGGAAAATAAGGTAGATGCAGAATAAGATGAAAGAATCGAAATGGGTCAAGAGACGGTTGGAAACGGAACCAGAAATGAAAAAGTGACAGTAACAAAAGAGGAGTGGGGCGAAAGGGAAAAGAGATTTAAAAAATTTTGTGTGAAATGAACCCATCTCCACCCATTTCCGTGAGGCTCTACCTAGGGAACTACAGCCCTTCCGAGGCCCAGCAAGGACCGTGTTTTGGGGACTGAGGAAAAACCCCTGAGCCGTGAGACCCAGAAGAAAACCTCAAGGAAAGGATAAGGATAATAACATGTATAAAGGTCTGGACCAAGCTGTCGCCGATTAGAAATGCATACAATCTAGGCCCAAACCCCACGTACAGAACAAGTCCGTTTAACTGATACTAAAGTAACTGCGGACTGCTGTGACGCAGAGAACTAGAAGGTTTTCTAGGAGAATTTCAACCTGTAGCAGCTTAAGTCGCGGACGCAGAGGACTAGTCCATCCAAGGATAAAGATAAGGTTATAGATTTACTAAAAGCTACAAGACAAGTGTAAAGGTCTGAACCAAGCCGTCGACGGTACGAAATGCACACAATCAAAGCCCGAAGGCTTCGAGGGGAGTTTTAAACCTGGGACAACTTCGGTCGCAGACCTAGAACACTGAACAAGGATAAGGGAGAAGGAGCCGGGCCATGTAATAAAAGCGCGGTCGATCCCTTATCAGATTCACCGCAACGAAAGACCACGGGCGTAGCACCCAACGGCACCCTTGTGGGCGGCAGCCAGGACATCCCGAAGGACAATATTTACTGCTACAACCTCCGCCACTTCCCACCTAACCAAAGCTCGAGATAGGTTAAGCGTAAAGGACCACGTCCGCCGCCGGCGGCGAATCCCGTCAGCCATTGATCTCCGTGCAAAATGTCTCCAACTTAGGGCGACTATGTAATCTACCCGATGACCAAATGCACTTATACTACAAGTGTAGTTGGCTAAAGAGCACACTCATAGGCAGGAGTTTGCACAGAGCCAATGGACTACCCTGCACGACCTCCCCATCGGCACGTAAGATCGTCATCATGATCACGAGTGATCAATTTCCAAAAGAGTCTTGGAGTATTTATAACGGAGCAAAATGAGCTCACAGAGTCAGATTCACTGCACGTAAAGACTCAAGGCCCCAGTCGGGAAATCCGGAGGGACCATGTTGCTGCCACAACTTGGGTCTGACCCACTGAAGCAAGCTCAGCCACTAGGCAAGCGCAGTAGATGAGGCGGAAGGGCAACCCCTAACACCGGAGCCTGACGTGTAGCTGGTCTGACAGAGTGATAACCCTTTTATGACTACTAAAATGAAAATGACCCGGCGGAAAAATAGAAGAAAATAAGAGTGTGGCAGGGGGAATAGAGCGAGATAAGAAGAAAGAAAGAAAGAAAATCCAAAAAGATAGTGAGCAAAGAAAGTGACAAAAGAAAGAAAAGAAATGAAATGGATAAGACGGGACCCTTCCAAGAGGTCGGTACAGGAGACCGCCTCTTGGAAGAATGAGAGCTTCAAGCGAATACATCCCTTTATATGCTCCCCCCTCTACGGATACTGCGCAGTGAGTGTTGCGCCCTGACAAGTTTTTCGACTTTTAGTACTTCTAAATGTTCCTAGCTGTAGATCTCGATATTTAGGGTATTTCCCGCCGTAGTTCCTGGTATACAGCTGTTGTATATTTCAGAAAAGCTACAACAACCCTTAGGGATTTTTTAATAATTCACGATATGGCTTTTTGATCAAAAAGTATATATAGAGTGTCAGAAAATAAAATTATTGACTGCTGCCCCAAAAATACACGTTTTTCTTTAAAGGCAAAACGTAAGATCCATAAAGTTAGTCGGTCGGAGACATCGGAGAGAAGGAAAGAATAATAAGAAAGATAAAGAGATAAGGAGAAGACAAGAAAGAATAAGTTTGCCATGGTGAAACTTCGGGAACAGGAAGTATTACTTTATTATTTTGCGGCGGGAGCTTCCATTGTCGGTAGCCATAACTTTTCGAATGGATTTATGCTAATAGACCTGACTTTAAAATGGCCTCCGTTGCGTGCTATGTTCCCGTCGATGATGTAATAAAATAACGCCCACGTCGAACTGCTCGTTAAGTCATCCGATTTCAGGCTGAAGGTCGAGCTTCTCGTACCTAAATCGAGATAGACATAAAAGCCCATATATAAAGAGAAGAATATCTTTCTTTTTAAATGAAAATAACATTTTTTTCGCCATACATATATCATTCCCCCATTTGTCTTTTCTTCCATTTCGTCCTTCCCCATTATACATTCCGCCGACAAAGTAACTTGTTTGATTGTTCTGCAGCAGAGTTAGTTTACATAAAATGCTCGAATTTCGTCAAAGAGTCTGCTTGACAAATTTACAAAAGCTTCAAAATGAGTCATTCAAATCCCTGTCTAATCATTCACTTGGCTACCTAATTCAAACCCTCTCAGGCCCAGACACCCCCGTCGCTTGTTACGAACCGAAGGCACGTAGTAGAAAAGTATAACTGCTTATAGATCATAAAAATTGTACAGAAATAGATAAGGGTGATAAATATAAATCAGTAATTCACCTTGTCACTTACAAGAATAACGCCAAGAGATTCAAGCTTGATTTTCTATTTTAAGATATCACTATATTCCTCATAAATATATATCTAACGAAATATCAGACAAAATCTTTTATATCACTTTAGAAATTCCTTTTACATTACCTGTATCATCCTTATCTCCCATATCACAGTTTTTATACGTTCCACTACTCATATCTGACCAGAGCCCAGTACGAAATACCAAGTGTGCAATATTGATCAATCGATCGACCAAGATCGACCAAGGAACTCCCCCACAAACCTTATCATCCCCTCTACATTATTCGTTATCAATTACCGTCAATTTGTTGTATCAATAAATACCTAGACGCGATCATCCAAATTAAATTTTCCCCAAGATCCACGAATCTGCTTGTACAATGCATTGCATTAGCATCATCTAAAGTGTCATTAAACTTCATGAAAATCCATTGGACTCCAACAATATCACGTATTGTTGTATCAAATGGATCTATATTTAGCTGATACGTGCCAACTAATATAATAGAAGCGATTATTATCAGCGTCTGTTCTCTATTCACAATAATATATAATTAACTAACAATAATTAGTACCACTACCAACTATCCAGTACATTATCTAACAATTTTCCTATAAATCTCCAAAAAGTTTCAAACGAACTACCCCCTAAATTAATTGATAAATAAACTATCACGTGTAACATCAAGAGGACGTATACTTGTACGTGATATCTCATATCTCATTCACTCGGGTTGCTCTTCATTTTCCTCTTGACTGTTCCAAGATCAAATAGCTTCTTCATCCTAAGTAGCATGCTTCCCCTTAACGTTACGTAACGTGCTGCTAGACACATGTGCAAGAAGGTAGAATGCACTCGACTTCCATATACATTGTCTGTGTCCTATATACGAGATTGCATTTCATTTTGATAGTGCCTGTACCTAACCTCAGTACATCTGCAAAATGGTGATCTCAGTTTCATTAACGTCTGTTTAGTCTGGTTTACCTAGTCGGTAAGGAAACTGTCTTCAGTCTGGTAAAATATCATTAGGATTTACATATACTTGCATATCCTTTGTTTACGTTATTTACTTCGATATATGTATAATATTAGATACTTATGTATCTACAGTCAGCAAGTGCTGTGACGCAATGGCATTTCTTGCATATCTCAAGTCTGTACGTCTTGGTTTATTAGTTTGGCGTAGATTATTCTCGAATAAATTATATTAAAACCATATGAGTTAATAATAAGACGTATACTATACGTAATAAAATTGGTTTAAACAGTGCTGATAAGATAAGACGAACAAGGTTAATAATTTCCATGAAAAAAATCGAGTTACTTATACTACAGTGTTTAGTTTTTTTTGGTCTAAATACATAAACATTGTCCATCCTTATTCGACGTAACGCACAAGTACGCGTGCAACTGCGTGGAATGTTTGTGAATGTAAAAAAATTAAAATGTAAATCTAACTGGAATTTTTCAGCAGTAATTCTTCCCGGCTCGTTACGCTCGCTAAGGCTAATGAATTGCTTAATTAATTTCGCGGGCGTAGGTTATAAATCAAGCCCGAGTACTCCTATGCGCTTTTCACGGCGATACCAAGGAAGAAGAGGGGTTGAGTCTTCGCGTAACCAAGAATTACTTGATATAATAGAATATATTCCATCCCTTGAAATATATAGAATTACATAGCACAAACAGTCCTGACAATCATTCAACTAATTCCTATAATAGAGACACATCACGCAATTTTCCTGGCACATTGAGCGTAACTATGCCGTAACGAGTATTCTTGTAAAATCAACCCCTAGATATTTGGCATAGTGGTCGGGATATATTCTGCAAGGGTTCAGCCCAGAAGGAACCCTTTAATCCTTTACACAGATGTAAACCGCCAACGGTCAGAGACATTTGAGTCCCATTACCATGTCTGTTGGTGGTTTCGCGGCCTAATAGAGTCGACCGCAAACGTAGGGGGGTGGAGGAGGGTAAGAGGGGGGAAGTTTCAGAAGTCCCGTCGACGTCGGACGTCGACGGCGTCGTTTTCATGTGAGTTTAATTATATTGATATAGAAAAGCAAGTATGGTAGTTTGTGTGTGGAGAATGTGTCGGGACAGTTACTTATCTGTGTTAATATACATGTGGGGTTGTAATAGGGGATGGACGTTACTATGTGTTTGTTAGGGGGTTTGTGAAGCGACCGAGAGACATTAATTACTCTTATCTGAGCAAACAGTGGGTCCGTTACTGTACCACCCTGACTCTACGTAGTACGTGTGGGTACCGGTTTGGAATCTGTCCTCCCTCTAACCCCAAAACTACCCTCTTTTCAATCCCTTCAGGAATCTACCGTGTAACCCTTTCCACGCTGATTCTAACCGGAAGGCAGTGCTCGGTGGAGTAAAATAAAATACTACCCCCTATCATGCGAACAACCCTTGTTGAACCTTCCACCGTGCCATGATCTTGGACAACATCTACCCCGTCTTTTGGAATGCGCCCCATGTGATTTAATAATGGCTCTTGAATCCTTATGGCTTTATTAGTGTTAATCGAGTCGTTAAGCCCCCTGTTTCATGGAATAGAATTTTTGAAAAATATGACAAAATTGATCATAATCGAACTTTCGTTATTTTGACGTACCTTTTGGTGGGTTTGGTTTTTAAAATTTTTTTTTCATTCTTTATCTTTCTTTCATCTTTCTGAGGCGACTGCCTGGACCCTTGTTCCTTTCTCGTATCGTTTGTTATACAGAAATTCTCTTTGGACATAGCAGTACACGAATTCCGGCACTTTGCCTTTTTACAGCTCTGACCCATTTAGCGAGAGCCTACAGCAGCAGCGTCGTTTAAGCTCAATTTATGTAATAGTGAGTGAGTGGCCTGAGTGGGTGAAGTACGGGAGTTGGATGATGGCAGCTACTAGCTGGTGGTGGTGGTAGTAGTAGTAGTAGTCTTTAAGGATGGAAACCAGAAAAGTATTCGTGGTAGTTCATAGGAGAACCCTTGGAACTTAAGTCCTGACCCATTATGTCGTGAGCAGTAACTGAATATTTTAGGATATTTTTGGCTGACTATGCTCATCGTCTTTCGACCCCCTTTTCCTTTATGACTGTCTTATTAACTATGTCATAGTCATTATTACTAGGGTGGAGCACAAGTATAGTATAATGCTAATGAAATTGTAGATGGTTTCAACTACTTCTTTTTCTCTTTCTACTTTTTTCTCTTTTGTTTGTCATTTTTTCCTTGCTCACTTATACTTCTCTCTCTCTCTCTCTGTCTGCATTACCCAAGTTTTTAAAGATCCGAATTTTCCAGCGCTTCATGCAAAAATGCCTTTACGAATGAAAAATCAAATGATCCTCGTGACTCGAGGGTAAAAAGTTCCACGAATTTTTTTTTCCTGTATTAACTAAGGCAGCTCGCAGCGTCGCTGCTGATTAAAGTTAAAAACTGACAGTCGGCTAGGTGAGGATTCCTCGACTACAGAAATAAATTAATTAAGTAACGGCAAGATTCGCGCCATCTCAACTTTCTTACTTTTCACTTCGCATAGATTAAGCAAGACGGTTACGTAAGACGAGTAGAAGAGAGTATACAAGTGCAACTGTCTTGTCTGCTCTCATTTATCCCTAATAAACTCATCAGTGGGGATGTACTTGCTAATTAGTAAACATTAAAAAAAAATGATTTCCTCGCATCAATTGCTCCAATTTTTCACAAATTCACGTAATCAATTCTCCAAGTTGTTTCCTTCTGCAAAATCCTTTTGCGCAGAAATATAAAATTGCAAAAATTTCACCTCCATCCCATAAAAGGATGGTTTTTCATAAATTATCGCACTATCCTCTTTCTTCCTTGTCGTCTCAAGGCTGCTGCTCGCATCACTAACAGAACCGCTATAATTTCAGGGAAAATTTTCGCCAACGTCGCCAGACATTAAGAAGACCTTCCCGACGCGTCCTTTTTAGATATCAGACGCGCTGAGCCATACTGGCTCAATGCCAGGCTGCCATGGACGAAAAACTCGAGCGGTTTTCGACCGAGGACCAGTTTAAGCGTTTACAGTTAAAGCGCCGTTCATCACCTGCCATTTAGCCAAATAGCGCCAGAGGAGGATATGCAATCGGCGACCACTCAAAAAGTTTGCAGCTCGTACCGACCAAACCAGCTATTGGGGGACAAGTTGGCTAAAAATTTCTGTACTGGATTTCTTATCTGCCGGTGATTTTATCGCTGGCAATTTTACCTGCCATATGCAGAACGCCAATACGTATTACGATAAATCCAATAATCTCTTTTTATTTCCTCATTCCATTCAATGACATTCGTCATATAGATATCCTTATAGACCTTATATATCAGAGGTGCTACGTCCAAATCCACTGCGCTTTCTTGAACGACTAACGAATTATGTGTTTTCATAAAAATTATTACAAATAAATGATCACTCTCAACCGTTCCTATCGAATATTCAAAGAAATTTTATATTTAACATTCCAATCGGAATCGTGACCCAATGAATTATAGAAAATTCAATAAAAATTCTCAGCACGATTGGCTTTATCCGTGCGACCATCTGGAATGTCTAGTAGTTTACTAAGTGACGTGAATTACATAATAACTGTATTATTAACGTTGAAAAATCGACAAATCATAACGAAACCATAAAAATCATCTAACTTCTTCGATAAAAAAAGGAAAAAACAAAAAACAATTCTCACTCTTTCCACATTAAATCGCCAGTAGGTCCATTCGAACAACTGTTGTAATCATAAAGCGCAGTATGGTCCCATCTGATAATCGTAAAACATTACAGCCTATGGTCATTACTGTAAAATTACAATGGACCCATACTGTCTAAGCACAGAGGGCGATCTCATCCCTTGTAACTAAATATCCTCGTAAACGTGAAATTCATCCCTTATAAAAATCCAATTTGCGCGCGTTTACGGCCTTGAGAAAGATTACGAGTAACGTATCGGCCTTCTGAAAACAGCCCCTATGGCGTAATACGTTAGGAATAAGAAAATCATCCCTTGTGCCATTCCGAACGAGTTCACATCGTTCAAAGCTCCGTACTGTATTTAGGCATCGTGTGTATAAACCAATACGTTCTACTTGTCATTGGAAACTGGGCCGCAAGTGGAGAGAACTCTGAAGATCTATATTTCTCAATATATATTTTTCCGAACGAGTCCGAAGGCTTTGGGCTTTATCGGCACAACTGCAATTGAAAACCGATTAAGGTCGTTATCGGCTACGATGTCTGATACTATCGCTATAATATTGTACATACAATATATATATATGTAGGTTATCGCTCGGACGTCATCAGTGGAACCACGCATCGCGATGACGTAAAACTGCATAAAAATATACATCCATATATACAAAACCACGTGATACAATCCCCGCAAAATATTTGCAACGTGCTAATTTTATTTGCATTTAAATCAATTTATCCTTTCATTAAATCATTTTATTACGATCGAGTACAGTCTCTATGAAGATACATTTCGATCCTATATAATAACAATATTTAATTTTACTTACGTTGGTTAACCAGATGTATAAAAAAAGTGTAAAGCTCCTTTGTTTATTTGTAAAATTAACATTCCTTCTCTACACGTCTATATATATACAGATATATACTTTTTATTCTCAGTACGTCTCCTTTATTTTCTCATAGCTCTCCTTCTCTTTCAACATTTTTTTTTAAACCAAGACCAAGTATAAAAAAAATCTTTTATGGACCCGTTGAAAACGTCGAGCGTCCGGCTCGTCTCGAGCTCCGTACGTTAAATATTCATGATACGAGACCGCATATCTGGTCCATTGTTCTACGTTGCACAGTGAAAATATCAGCTTGGTGTTGGTTCGTACTTACACTCTTGGTCTTCCTTCTCTCTTCTTCACTCATGGTCAGAGTGCAGTAGGTCTCTCTCTTACTTCCATACCCTCTCAAACCCCTACCCTGGCCGTTACACCCTCTGCATCCTCGGCTCCTTCGTCCCTTTAGTATTGCATTACAAGTTGTGCTTGGTCGGGGAAGTAGCAGTGGGGTGGGATGAAAAAAAAATATAAAAAAATTGAAAGAAACATTAGAACGCTGGAAAAAGCAGTAGCTATACGTTACGTATGTAGATAGACGCGTGATAGGAGACCGCATTAAGCTTATCTGAAGCTTTTTGATTGATTACGCAACGTGTTTATGTTTATGCGCGCACACGAGCTCGAGTCACTTATATTTTGAACTTGACGATACTTTATCGGCTTTTTACATAAAGTTTCATTTAGCGTTACCAGACTTATCTCGTTTTGGTAAATTCGTATGGGATGCTGGAGATAAATATATTCCACGGGTATTGCTACGTCAATGTTTGTTCAGTGTGAATATATATTCCACTGACCCGTAATTTTGGTATGTAACTACCGTGTAATAACTTTGGATGATACGCTTCGTGTAGCTGGATCGAGAGATGCTGTGATACGGTTACGTACGTATCTTCTTAATAGACGTATAACAGTCTGCGAGTGAGTGAGCTTGATTATTCGAGATTACATCGTACGAAGCGTTTACAATAATGCCCGAAGTAAAATGGCGTACAGAATGACGCCAAGCGAGATTCGCCTTTTAGTTTATCTGACTTACTGAACTCCGAAATGAGATCGTGTTAAAGGAAAAGGCTTTCAGGATAGCAGCAGATTCGACAGGTAGAGAAGACTAGATTCTCTCTTGCGAATAGTGTATGGAATAGGTAGCAGCGGTGGAGAGGGGGTGGAGGGGGGCGAAAGAGGATGTAGGAAAATAAAAGTGTTGTGATAAATAAACTGTAAAGGAAAAGGAAACTCCATTCTCCATTGAACGTCTCGAAAGCGTTACGATGAAGATCTAGAATGTGTCTGCTGTAACTGAAAGGCCCTGTACGTACTACTTAGAAAAAAAGAATTCCTTTAATACCCAAAGAGGAGATAAGGTTTTTCCTTTTTATAATCTCGCCAGTTTTCACACATTTTTCCAGCGAGCCAACGTCGTGCGGTTCGTCGTTTTAAAATTCCCGTGTAATCCTGCCTTAAGTGCAAACCCACCCCTTTCAACCCTGTGGCTTTAATACGCTAACCTTCCCCTCTGTCGAGGCTCTTTATTGCATCTGTCGGAGCCCTTGGCTCTCCGTTAAGATCTTATCTAAGAATTAAGTTCGATTCAAGCATATGTACTTAGCGCTCCTCCATCCCTGATAAGATCCACCCTGTATACTGCTGCCGGGCGGCTATCCATGTCGCTGGTGCTGCCACCACTCGTGCCCCACCCCTTAGTGGGTGCCTTCCTTACCGGAAATGAGCGCAGATACCCCCAGACTTGGCGGAAACGGGTTTCATACATTCCAACCATGCTGCTCTCTGTGCTATTACCATCGGTCTGTATATATTTTTTGTTTTTTTGTTGGACTTTCCACTACGTTTTTTATATTACAAAACTTTTTAAGGGTAAGTCACCCATAGTTGGGGAATTTTTGACGAAAGCTTGACGAATCATAATTTTTTGGTTTTGATGTATGATACACTGAGATCGAATGTAACTCTTAATTATTGTTGTTATACAGTTTTTAAGGTTTTTAAGGTTAAGAGGGGATAGGGTCGAATTTTTAATTGACAGGTGATAGTGATAGTGTTTTTGTGAAGATAGTGTATATTAATGATGCCTAGTAGCTTTGTTAATGGGTTTTAGAGGGTTGTGCATTTTTTGAAGATTGGAAAAGTTTTCACTTTAATCTTCGCGATACCGGTCAATCGTAGTAATCGATTTTTGCGATGGGATAGTCTATTTACTGGATTCCTCAAGATGGCGAACGGAAATGAAAGTCCTCTTAGTATCTCGTTTATATGTATAGTGTACATGCACATTTCCTCTTGCCGAAACTGCGAATCTTGCTGACTGTATTTTATTATGAATATTCTCACCCGAGGAAATTACGCCCTCGACCTACGAGTACGATTTAGGAATGAAGATACTTGCTGTTTATACGTTACATAACCTATAAGATTGTATGTAACCCCCATGGAAAGGCTAATGAAAATTCATTAGGCGTTCGAAAACGAAAAAATATTCTTAAATGAATTGTGATAAATGATATTAATTAAATTTTAATAAACTACCATAAAATATCCACCAGTCGGACAATCCTTACCTAGAAAACCAGTCATTAACCCAATTAATGAGGAACTGCGAATTGGCGTGGTCGAGTCTCCTACCCCCCTTCGTCATCACGGGCGTCGCGACGCCTCGTTCTGGTCGACCTGGTCATCGCCACTAACGATAGACATTCTCAAACCGATTTCTATTACTCGTCACCTTTTTTTCGTCTAGCCTTCAAAAGCATTTCCTGAGCCCATTGACGCTCATCGGTAGTCCAATAAATTATGTGTGACAAAAAAAGGATTTATACAACAACAAAAAATGAAAAAAAGTACCACAGAGTATTCGCCAGAGAAGTTGCTCGAGCCGCCTAGGTGGGTGAGTAACAACGCCCCAGGGAATGGAGAATTAATTTAAGAGCACGTAGCCTCGGCTAGCAGCGAGTTTATTAGAGATAGGAAAGACGTTTTTCTTTTTTTCTTTTTCCTTTACCCCTTTTCTTTTACCATTCTATTTCCTTCTTCCTTCCTTTTCACTCGTCTCCTTTCAGCACTCTTTCTATCTCTTCGCCCTCACCTACCCCCCATCCTCGTCCACTAAGCTTTTATTCCTCACCGCAAAACCCTATTTTCTTTTTCTTTGTGTCGCTCCTCCACGCCCCAGGAATTTACGCTAGTGCAACCGTGGGAAGTGGGTGGGGCGTATCCCACCCCTAGTACACGAGATATTAGAACGATACGGGCGTTACTTTTCGCGGTTTTAATCGTAACTCCAAACTTGCACCCCTGAGTCAAGCCCGTTCCCTGCTATTCTCTTAGAATTCTTCTTTATCTATATCTTATCCTATATCAAGGAAAAAATACTCATTAAACAATGAACCTATCGAAAAAATTATGATACTTTGGGGATGTATTTGTAATTCAATTTAATCGTACTGCTGTGACGTAGGTACAGTAGGCAGGGGGGTGGATTCCTTCTGAGATTAGCTAATCTGGCCGGGCCACTAGCTTGGTACCTTTAGTCAGCTGACACACATACGTATCTCATGGAGCCTCGCACCATAAACAGTTCTGAGAACTTTAATTAAACCAACCCTCCCCTCCCCCCTCCCCCCTCCGCCCTTCACTATTTCTCCCGCCACCTGGATGTAGGTAATTAATTCACTCAACCTGCTTTTACCACGTTGGTCTACTCAACTGGAAAACTGACGGCGAACGATCTATACGTGAATTTAATTATTAATTGACTTTAATCTGCTTTGGAAATCGTACCCAATTTATACAAATAGAGTAGCTTCTGACGTACTTACACATCCCTTTCGTTGAACCACTGCACAACCCTCCGAAGCAACGTAGAATTTTTTAAACGATGAATTCCGGATACCTTGACAAATAATTTACGACAGACTGCATTTACTTATTGCATAAAGATCTAATATTTTGTATGCAGTCACGTGACGTAGAATTAGAAAATTATTTTTGCATTGTCTCACAGAATCTCTTGTCGCTGTGAAAATAGTCTTTTAAAGATTTTCGCCTAACGACGTTCTCTTGAATTTCAAAATCATCCCTCGCTGCTCCCCCTTTTATTCCAGAACACAGCATCCCCTCCAGCGATAATGGAAACTGTCGCGGCGACGTGGATAATTTCAAAAATAGATGTTAACTGGCTGAAAGCCATTGTGTGATGTAGAGGTAGATACGTTGTCCTTGCGCAAGGGATGACGACGTGCCCGTTGACACAGAGGGAATGGGTCTTCCACACGCTAGGCAGAATTATCAAATTTGCATTCGATTTTCGCAATATACACGTCCCGCTTTGATTGACAAACAAGAGGGTTGACGCTGGCGAATTTAATGTAGATCTATACATATATGCGCGCAGGCATTGAAGTTACCGTAACACTTGTCTTTTTGAAATGTTTATTTAATACAGCGTTTTAATCTATCTGCGTATATACCAATATTATATAAATCAGAGACACGTCCATTTACCTTCACGAATTTAGGGTACACGTCAAGCTGTCTATCGTCAATTGACGTCAACCCTTTGCTTGCACGGGGCTAACGCCTGTTTGGATTTCAAAGGACGTCATGATCTAAGTATGCATATTATACCCGTATGCATGCCGTCCGGCATTGTTATAACAATGTACTGTAACATGATTGACAATAAACAATCCTTTGTTAATTCAAAATTATCATAGGACCAAAACTATGATTTATCTCGAATATCTTTTATTGACAAGTAAACAAAATTTGGGTGATCTTCTGGTAATCTTATTTATTTATTGAATTCTCATTTCGTAGATAATTTCTTAAGCCTGGTCCATGTTCAATCCTTGTTTTCCAAAGGGTTGCCACGGTTCACGTAATCTTGTATACACCGGAAACACTCTCGCTACTGAGAAACTAAGAAGATTCTCACAACAAGTCTCGGCTTTGAGACAGTTTTCGGTACGTTAGCGGACTGAGACAATTTGCTGAGGTTGGCAAAGGCTAATGAAGTAGTCGCAGTGTGCTGAGAAAGTTCTAGATGAACTTGGGGCAAACTTCAAGTCGTTTCCTTCACCTTCCGTTTCATTCGGTAAGCAACTTCTGCGCGCGGTAAGAAGGTCGTAAACCACTTCCTTGATAATTGTACATGAGAATAAGATAAGCTTCCCTGCATAATTTTATGCATACACGTGCATCATTTATGCATAAAAAAGAAGAGGAAAAATTTGATTCTACTCATAATTCGGAAATTAATTGACCTTCAGTCCCATCGATAAATCATTAGAACGTATTTGACACGAAAGCTCTCGACATTACGTATTCCACTTTTTGGGTTAGATTCCAAGTAAGGGCAAGGTCAAGCAAGAACTTCACTAGCCCAGACACTTTCCGACCAATCAGAAGCTTTATACGTCTCTTTGTGAACTTTGAAAGTTCTCAACCAGCAAGTTGCTCTATATAAAGTTTCTTCAAAGTAGCTCTTGAACGCACTAGCAGATGTATACGATAGATTAAGCGGATCTGAAAAGCTCATAAAGTGTCCACAGGAGCACCCCTTATGAGCTTTCGCAAGGGATCAATTTTTTTTTTGACAGGACCAACTATTTTGGCGATCAAAAACTATTTAATAGTTTCATTCGATGACTGAGGAATTTAACAATAAACTTATCTTTCTTTAGTGTGTAAGAGATACGTGATTACCTATTATTGCTATTTATATTTGTGCACATGAGGTCGCACGTAGCAATGTAGATTCTGGATTTTGGTCTCTCATTATTTTCTTAACATGCAAATTTAAACATCCGCCAACCAAGCAGTAAGATCAAGTCTAGCTCGATGTACCTTGTTATTTCAGCTTGTGGCTCGCGGCTACTATATTACAAGTACCTACCTACCTACCTTCTTTGAACGTCGAACCTTTCATTTCACCCCCATTATTTTTCCACCCTCTTTTACAGTAACGTTATGCTTCCTCGTCGTCGTGCTGGAATATTCGTAGCCAGCGAAAGTCGTTACGTCACAAAGTCTCTTTGGCAAGCGCGTTGTAAACGCGTCTGGACCGTCGAACATCGTTGCGTTGCGTCACGGCATCGATAGATAACGAGAACGAAGAGGAGCGTTAAAGAAGTAAATAAAATAAAGAAGGGTAGAAAAATTTTCACACCAACCTCCCAGTATTCATCGATGCAGACTAAGGGGGAATGAGACTGAGATGTTTTAGCTCCTTGTCTCGTTATGGTTGTACAACCCTCGTTATGGGTTTCGCATTTTGGAGTAATGAGACTGAAAAAGGGAAAAAGAATTCTTAAAAAAGAATTACATGGAAAACGAAATGAGCGATTTTATATTAATTTCTTTTATATCAAAAATACCGGGTTTTTTCCATTTGTACATTTGTATGAATATAATCTGCGATTTGATCAGGCTATGAATCAGTACTGGAATCGGTATCCTTTTTTTTTGGAAAATTTTCAGCCGCGCTTATTTATTTTATTTTCATTTTATTCGACTTTCAGGACACTGCGGAAATATTGGCAACCCCGACAATTACTTGGCGAATATTACCCGACTGGTCCATAGGTGCGATTTACTGTGGAATCAGGGAGACCTGGGTCCAGTTAATTCTAGGAATAGTGACAAAAACCTGTCGTTGAACGTGTAAACGTTCGTCTTCCATAAAATCGCCACTGATGTGTATATGTATTTCCCACTTGTTAGACAGCTGGACCATGCGGATAATTGTATAATTGGCACAAGGGAATGGGGAATAAAAAAAGGAGTCTGAAGCGACGATAAAAAATATAACTAGATACGGGAGAAAATTCTTTAAAGTTCTATGAAAGAAAAATAAATAAAAACGAAGTAGCTTTGAGATTATATCAGCATCTGTATATCAATGGACCATTTTTCTGTATTTTGAATTAAATTGCTCTTCGTATTCTTACTGTTCATCCCTTACCCGTCGTTAGCTACTAACTGAATTACAAGAAGGGACGATTTCTCTCGAGCCGAATAATTAGTCTGATCCTTGCACTATTTCGGACTCTTGTAAAGCGGACTTAACTTAATCTGACGACGGGCCACGTTTGTCAGCGCTTTTTCAACCATCAGCCTAATCTTGCGTCAGTCAAATTATACAGTGGATTAACCCTTTAGAGTGATCACATCTCTTTTCGTTTGCGAGAGTCACGTTCTTTTGAAAAAACCCAGTAGTTACGAACTAAAATCAGACAGATGAAGAGCTATTATCAAAATTCCAAAAAATTGAAGATAAGAGTTAACTTTAGGGGTGGGTATGTAAAATGTATATGATTTTTTTCGAAATAAGGTCAGTCGGCAAACTTTTATTTTTACACGTGTATATCACTGCTGGGAGGTACAGCTACCCTTATGTGTAATCAGTCATCCCCTAAGTTATCCTAGATTCCGTATGACGAAGCAAACTTGTGTGAGGTACAATTGTTAACGGCTCTTTTTATCTTGACTTTTATTAAGCACCAGTTCTTTTTTTCACCCTTCTACTTTAATAACACTTGCACCGAGATAACACCTTCCTAAAAATGGCGGCTTGCGACTGTGCGAGAATGCGACACGTTCATCAACAATGGCCGTATTGTATCGCAGCGACAAAAAGGTGTAGAAAAAAAAATGGCAGTAGATACATACGTACGTATCCGCATGGTTGAGTATGCTGCAAGCAGTCGCGAAATTTCGTGCAATGGAAACGTCAAAAATTCATTAGAAACGCCCTAGGTATTTCGCTGCAATTCTTTTTCAGCCTGTAGCCGTCGGAGCCCGTTTATTAATATTAACAATAACCCCTAGAAGTACAGTGACGCGTACGTTTAGAAGATTCGAAAAATCAGCAGCTGCTACCCTGAATTTTTTTTCAGAGGGTGAATTCCGCGAAGGGGTTGCTTTTTCGAATATATATAAGGACTTTGATAGACGATACGCTGGATTTCGATTGCAGGTGTTGCCAACCTATTGTACAGGTCAGCTGAATCCGATGGCTGTGAACATTTTCTCTACGTATATGGTGGTAGAAGGGTTTACTCTAAGGGGTTGTGGCATTGAACGAGGGTTGGCAGCCTGGGAGGTTAACGATAGATCTTAACCCCAAGCATCACCAATCGCGATTATATCTTAGCTAATTGCCAGTTACCCGCACGCTGGTAACGGCTCCATTCTCATCCTGAGTTACGTAGTGGAGATTGAGCGGTTTCTATTGTCGAATCTTTGAACAATTTGGAATCATCCATTTTCCAACATTTTTTTTCACCCCCCTTCAAAAGTGATAAGTCATCAAAAGAGGTCTCAGTATGAATTTTTATATATAATATTTATGCAAAAATTGATACAGTTTTTTACTGCAGGAATGGATTCTTTGTAGAGTTTATTATTAAAGCATAATTTTTATCGTCTGATTTTGCGCAATTTTCAAAACTATATCCATATACTAATAACACGGATCTTATATTATTATACTTAGATATCAGGAATGGTCAGAAATGTTACTCGGTTACGATCTCAACGATTGGTAGGTGTAAGTGGGCCACGCGTATATACATATGGAGATTTCGAATATTTGAATATTGTAATCAGTGGCACGAGCTATCATTACTACATTAGGTAGTTACCAAGCCGAGCGTCCTGCGGAACGTGATGCGTGATTAGAATATTCCGAAGATAAGAGGAGACCAAAGTCTGTGATTAACTTCGAGGCCGTCATTGGGTAACTATCAACCTGATACGTAGACACACAAATTAAAAATTATACCGACAAATAGTCTTTGCAAAGTTCACGTATCATTTTCATCGCTGGTTCTATATAATTTTGTATCAGACGAAAATAAAAGAATCCAAAAGATTTTTCAAAAATATCCAAACACCCGAACGATACTATTTTTTGGTTTTAATCCAAAAATACAGGCGCGCATTCACTATGACTCCTATATGTAGTATACATTGCATTCACTATACTACTGTATGTAGTAATCTACTAGTAGTATACTGCAGCATGCACTGCATACTTTACACTTGGCTTTTGTTTGATATTTCGTTCCGGGACATTTTTTTCCCCATAAATCTCCTAGAATATCGCAACGAACGATTTTATCCTCCACCCTTGCCGCCAATTCGCCGCGTTTCAAAATGCTTCGCGCTAATTCCGCGACAAAGCGTACAAAGGCACACGGGGTAGGTAGATTTATTTTCTCTTGACGACCCTCCATGTATTTTTCTTTAACTCATATATGATTGATAATATATACCCCGCTCTAATTATTTTCCCCTGGTCCATCCTACGTAATCGGTGAGCTTTGTACATTTTTTCTTTTTTTTTCCTTTTTTTTGTTCAATCCTACACGAAGCCATTATTCGCTGCGCACTCACACATGGTACCTCGCGAATTACATTCTGGTATTACTTCCGGCAGACGTGCCCTTTGTGAACGCCACTTGGCAATCAACAGTTGTTAACAATGTATATATTATAAACGAACATTTTTTGCCACCCAGGATAAATAATCGATTATAAAAATTACCTATTTTTTTATCGCGATTCCACGTTTTTATTGAACTTCTTTTACCAAGATTAATCTACAACCCCATGAATTACGTAATTTCAAATATCTTTATGGGTCCATAACGTTTCGTTGAACTCCAATTATAATATAATCTTTCTTTATTCATCATGGTGATCTTTAGAAATTTTTAAAAAATTATTCTGCTTTTTCATAAACTTCCCATACCGTCTAATCCGACAATGCAGTTCTGGTTTATGCTTAACCGTATGATATTGTTCTGCTTAGTTTATTAGGCTGTGTACACACCGTATACGTATCTGTATTCTGTATTGTGTATTATGTATTGAGAGGATGGTTCCCAAGCGGTCGACGTAGTAATTGCAGCCCTCCTTCATTACAGCTAAATACTCGCTGTGGCCTTTCTCATTTGGACGTTGCGCAATTCTCCGCGTAATTTCATTCACGACCTTTTCCTTTTCTCTTACACAAGTAACCACTCCTGACTACCGGCGAGAGATATTATTACTCATTCTTATTAATTCTTATTAATTGCACATTAATTTCCGTTTAAAAAATTAGAAAACTCAGAAAAATTCATTGAAGATACAATTGGTTTTTCTGTTAACAATAAAAATACCCAACTTCACAATAATTACAGCGTTTACATTCAATTTTTCTTTTGCTCGGTCTAACAGGAAATTGCGTTAATACAAAATTTGAATTCGTTCCGTATAACTCAGCGGAATTTGGATGAACGTTACCTTTCCGAGTGGTTACTAAATTAGCTTGAATGCTGCCCATACCAATTAACTTTAAACCTTCTAATTAATTTGCGAGGATGATTCGTGCGAGCACACGCCTCTACAAGCTAATAACGCCGTATAATTCGTCGAGTAATTTTCTCGATTGCGCAGGACACTGTCGCCCTCGAATAATTATTCTCGCCCAATCGACGAGACTCGCACGTACGAGGGGACTCGTGAACTGGAGCACCATCGCCAATACGTGAACTTCATCGAGGATTGTTTCAATTACACGAAAACCCACTTTGCTTAAAATATTTAAACGTTTCGGCAATGTTTGTTTGGGCCTAGGTTTGACCTGTACAGAAATTGCTGTCGATTCCCTAATTTATTTACGCCAATTGATAGGACCCACTGTACAGAGCCATTCAGTAACAAACGTATCGCAGTCAAATTTGACAATAGTCATATAGCCTAATTTGAGAAGAGAAAGGATTTGCAACTTTTTCAAATACAAAAGCCAAGTGTTCTGTTGTCTTTGTTTATTAATTTTGTCATCCTTCAGGAAAACTGTTGCCACGAACTAAGCTCAAAGGGAACTCGACGACGTGAAATTGTCCCAATGATAAATCAGTGAGGTGCATATATGCATATATGCATACGGTATGGAGTCTGTATAAAGCCACGCGATACGGTTCCCTTCAATTAAGTTCCATTTCGCGCAGATGCATTCAATTAGGTAGCATGCTACTAAGAGCCAGCACATATGCGTTCTTCGCGTAATGACCTGGACGGTAATATCGAACATTGATCGATCGAGGTTAAATTAAGGTTGATATTATGGTGCACCTAGACGTATTTATCGACCGCATTGACATGACAAAGGGGGATGAAATAATCAACTGCAGTACTGACAAACTCCTGGTTTGCGTGGATGCATTATGATTAAAATGATTACTGTAACAGCAGTGCCATCTAGGAATAGTTTGATGCGTTTGGCAGAGTAATTGCATGTGGAAGGAAGGAGAGGTACCGTAAATTGTACGTTAACTTGGAGCTTGAAATAGATTGGAGCTTGAAATAGATTGGAGCTTTAATGGATGACACTTTTGGACGTTGTTAAATTTTTACCTAAGTATGTAATAGAATGTAAAGCCTACTGAGAGTGTCTCGTCTGTAAACGCGAGATCAGTGGATGGTAGAAACGTAGATCCTTCTTAAGGATAATCCGTAGATCTTGACGTGGAGGACTTGCATTTTCTTTCGGGATGAATAAGTCCTGTTTGGGATAATATTATTTGCGAACGTAGACCCTTTCTTGTATACCGGGAGCTTTTCTTGTAATCCTGTTGCGTGTCTGTATTTTATCCAACGAGCAGAATGTGTTGTGTAATGATAATTCTTTATGGTACAATCGAGGAGTGAATGGTCAGATAGTCTTTATAGTAGTAGAAAGTTGGGAAGGTAATATTTGTACCGACTCACGTGAGCTAACTTTTTTACCGACAGTGCATTTGAGCTTGCAAGCATCTCTAATGGTACTTGTGGGATCTACTTTATCGGCAGTGAAATATCGGCAAGTACGAAATCTTCAGAGCTTTCGAAAGCGTTGACTGAAGATAAAAACTCATAGGTGCTAGCATTCTCAACGTTGCGTCAGTATGTCAGACTCGTGCGCTAGCGAATACACGGGAATGCCTGGTCGGGTTATCTTGAGTTAGCGTCGAAAGCTCAGTTACCATCCGTCGGTAATGAAGATTTCTTTAATTGACGAGAAGCTTTTAATATTCACAGTTCTCGAAATGTACGTCATTTTTGAGCCGCTTACTGACAGTCGGGAAAAACGTCGAATTTTTTCAATTAGTTTTTTTAATCTGTGGTACCAAACATTTGTCAGGTACTTACGAGTTGAATTAAAGCACAAATCATGGCTGTCATCTGCTTTTATTGTAATAATTATGTATACGACGATAATAATCAATTGAGTTTGTCGGACAAATATTACCAATACGTTATGTTACACAAAAGTCAGATCTTTCGACTTTTCATTGCGACATCCGCAATTATCAAGCGATCTCCTTAAATTATAATTTTTATTATATTTACAGGCATCTTTACATATCCTATAGTCAATCACAAACGTACGACAATTACGTAAACGTCACTGTCAGTAATACACACGGATGTAATACTGCTATATCAATTGATATACACATCGATCAGATATTAATGCTTAACCCAAAAGTAATTGCTTTGCTCTTGAGTATTTCGACGGATCAAGGTCGAAAGCGCAGTTACATGGAAATGCACTCACTTCTGTGAGTTTTAATATGCGCTTTTTTTAAACTGTACTTTACAACGAGTAGGTGCTCGAGGCTTGCAGAAAGAGAAAGGCGATTAATACTGTAAATAATGTGCTGCGACTTTCGTGGTAATTTGTTCCCGCGGCGTTCCACTGATCGTGATGAACTGCCGCTTGCTTTTCACCTGAAAAACGGATAAGTAATGAGGAAGATTAATAATTAAAAGGAGACGGGGTAGGGAAAAAAATACCAAGAAATTTATGGATACACGATGGGAATGAGGCTGGAGGGGGAATTAAATGTTACAGTAAGGAAACGCCGTTATTAAATCGTTTCGCGTTATTGCGATATTGCTAATGAAGGAGAGGGTTTCTGTGAATCGAACATCCTGCAGGACATTAAACCGATTTATAACTTTTCAGTTTTGCTCCTTTATACTTGCAAACTTTTTGAGGTACTTGCAATTTCCTTCTTGTCAGGAATCGTTCTTTTTTTTGTCACTCAGGTTCCTCGTGAAGACAATGGCATCGACTGGATATGGCTCTTTAAAATTTCATGAAAATTCAATATCCATTTCAACTTCAATTTCTCCTTTGTGCACATCCTTTGTATCCTTACAGGTGTTGAAATGTCCATTGGGAAAAATTATGTGTTTCAGAATGGAAGTTTTTATTCATGTTTCTATCGTTCGCTAAGGGAATGCCAATTATTTCCTGCCTCGATTAACGACCTGCTCTCCATTGTTGTAAACTTTTTAAGTGTCAAGCCGAATGTTGCATGGATGATATATTTTACTTCATACTCACGCCGGACATTTATGGTCGTAGGGTTTATATGGGTTTCGATACAGAAGAAAAGAAAAAGACAATAATAGGTTTTTTACGAGAAAAATCCCAAATGCTGCATTTTTACTGTACCGGTAGGCCTGGCTTTGACCAAATGACCAGTTCAGTGTCCAATAAAAATTGTAAGTGGTATTTCCACAATTGTTCGTTGTCTACTGGACTGAGTAGAAATGAATTCAATAACTTCTGATCGATTGCCCGCGTACGCCGTGCTTAGTTTACTTCAAAGTTAATTTTTTTAGTTCACTATTTTTATTTACCATTGAGCACGTGAAGTTGCACCATGGTAGTACTAAATTGTCCAAGAGAGCATGTGTACACGCCGCTGTCAGTCTTTTTCGCTCGTTCGATTTTAAATCTCGTCACTAATTCTTCGTTCGACCTGAAAACCGGTAAAAATTTTGTGAATAAGAAAGAAGAAGCTTCACTTCTTTCTGCCTATAGGCAAAACATTTTACAAAGCGTCCTTAATAGAAAATTCGACAAAAAGGTTCTCCGAGAAGGGCGAATGAAGTAGAGGGGTTATCGTATACTTCATTTTTCTTTTGTTATCCCAAGCAAAGTATTTAAAGAAGAAGTAGAGAATCGATTTTTATCGGAAAAATTTCATTCCTATTAATAAAACATCCTATCTGAATAAGTATGTACACAGGCACTCCAAGGAAGACTAAATGGAGACGCGTTATCTTATCCTTATCGGTAAATGCTAAAGCACGGATTCGCCAAAAGCACACTGGAGACTCCATTGGAAATGTCAGAAGTGCGTAGATTTATGCTTACCCGTTTATACGATAAACGCTGACGTGATCCGGTAACATCTCACCATTTTTCTTCCACGTCGGATGTGGCACGATTGAACCAGGCTGAGACGGTCGCACGATACAGGAAAGCTCTATACCACTTCCGGTTTTATAATAACGATCCCGCACCTCGTGACTAGCCTCGTCGACAATTTTAATATCCGGTGCTGCAAGAGATACACTAGATTAGGTTTATTTGACCTTCTTCAAGCTTCACCAAAAGTTTTATGCCGTACAAAAAAGCTTTGACTGACTTGACAATAAAAGCTTCAATTTTACTAGTGGAGCTTAAGCCAATGACGTTTACTATAGAATTTCTTTCAAGTTCTGCTTTAATTTTGTGTTTCCTCTGGGTATGTACTTGACGTGAGCTTTTACAATGTCTTTTGACCAAGCGGAATAGTTAGCGATAGTGGGCTAGGCGAAAAGCCTGTTTTACACGGGTGTCGCGGCTACGAGTAAAGTCGATGCCTTTGTTGCCGTAGATAAGCCAGTCTTCGAGGCAGCTTTCGTGAAAGCTTTTGAAAGCCGCCGAGAGAACTTGCGGTCCTTGCTATGGCGCCCTCGCATTTGCAAGCTTTTTGCATCCGGTAATATCCTGCCGGGGCTCTGTCTAATGTAGGTGTTTCTTTAGTACAACAACACAGCCGCCATTTTACTTTTTTTTTCCCTGGCTTTGGCAACTCCTGGCATGCATTCGCATTGTTGGATTATTCCAACAATTTGCACCAATTGCCGAATGGTATGTCAAACCTTCAAGCGAGGGATCACACGCGAAAGATCTTTGATGTTTTTGGAAAAAGCTCTCTTGAAAGTCTCTCTGTAATTTTTATGCGCGAGACTTCATTCTGTTTTTTGCGGAATTTGAATTCAGTTTTAATTTGGGATATAACATCGCGTGGAATTTTTATTCGTCAAGGTAAAAATTGGATATCGATATATAGGTCATTGGGTTATTATTATTGTTTTAATGTAACAAGCGATAATTAAAATTGTTGCTAATTTTCTTTCGTTATAGTATAAGTTTCCGTAAGTTTCACGTGTAAAGTCCTTTAACTTTATCTGAGAGGGAATTGAAGCGTAGGAGCAAGCTGGTAAATATTGGATTCCGAGTTATGCAACTTACTTAGTTAATTCAGTTGACGGAGTATAAAGTGATAGCAGCATTAGAGTTTGCAATGCGAAGTATGACGTTGAAAGAAAGCACACTTTTGGTAATTGTTTATTCAATATTTGAACGCCAATTCATAAGTAGCTATCACGCAGGAATTGAGAAGTCGAAATCTGATTTGCGAACAAAGCAAATTTATTGGTTAATCTTACTCAGGAGTCTGGAGCATACTTCAAGTTGACTCAAATCAACAAAGTAGAGGACGAAGTGCAACTTGAATAAATAATATATCAATAAAATATTTCAAATACTTGCACATTATGGAACTACAATTTGGACTTACAAAATTTATAACAATATATATATTGCTCTTCTAAATATACTTCAAATAATTGCTCAACACGAAGTGACTCTTACGTAATGAGGGCCTGTTCAGTCCAAGAGTGTCTTTCTTGGATTTTGTTTCAATATGGCCGCAGTCATTGCAAGAATATCTCAGTTATTTCAAACCCCCCTTTGGGTCTGAAGGAGCCACGGACGTCTTATAGACGCCTCGCGTCGCGACGCTTCTTACTTCAAAGACTTACTTTCCTCTCATGATAGCCCAGCAGCTCCAGCTCGAAGCTTTACGATTGTTTTATTCGCTCATAAAGTCCCGTTTTTAGAGGGGCTGTCATTCCTCGTGAAAATTTGTCGCGCCCAATGAAAAATGTTCGATCGTCCCGTGGATTATCCCTCAAAAATTTTATGATACGCTTATCTATACCGCGTGACGTATTGACTTGCGCTTTGACAGATTTCGTTTGATAAAAGCTAAATGCTCCAAGAAACATATTTAATATCTATATATATCGGTGGATCAAAGCGTACTTATGTTTTGCTGTCTGTTTATAGACGCGAATACTATGTATTCCTAATTGATTCCAAAACTATTGAACAAATGGAGGATCCTCTAGTGAACGGAGTACCGAATATCGAAACTCTGGACTGCGTCTACCTCGAAGAGCTTTTTTCCTTTCGGGAGGCGAGGAAAAGTTTTATCACTTAAACGGATTAACTGAGAGTTTTGTGTATTTCTCTTGAAGACTGGGCGACTTTAAGGCTCTCTCTTGAATAAACGCGAGAAAGTTCCGTAGTCGCTTTTTCGTTTTCTTCAATGAGAAATCCAACTATCAGATCTCCATGAAAGTCTCTAAGGGGATTCTTATAGTTTTGGATAAGATCGTTAGATCCTGGATAAATTTTCAAAGAGAACTAGAACTATATAGATTTCAAAATTGACTTTAACCAATGTAAATTTTTTGATTATTTACCTAGAACCGTGACGTCAGTGTTCAACATTCTTGGCGGATGTGTGCTCACTTGACACACGTACAGTCCGTGATCTTCTTTTTGTACCGAAGATATTGCCAATCTCCAATTATTTGGATACTGAAAGTTCAGGCTGTAACGTGGATCTGAGCTGTAGGTATTTTTACCAACAGTAAGAAGAGACACGCCATCGTTACTGCGACGCATCCACATAACCTGTAATTGATAATCACTTATCAGTCGCAATCAATTGTGCGAGTCTCATATAGTATAGAAACAATACAGCAAATACGATTGATTAAATTTCAATGAAAAGCAATCTAATAAGCTGATCGAGGAAATTCTTTGAGTTTTATCGACAGCAGCAGAAAATAATTTCCACTTAGTTAATACATGCTCAATTACATTCATTCTCGTCCCCATCGAACAGTGCTTATCACGCTTCGATTATATAATTATAGTTACCGTTTTATCCGCCAGCATCGCTACCCGGCAGTCCAATAATGCGCTTGCACCTAAATGAAGTGCAACAGTTTGCGATTCGCTGATTCCTTGTCCTTCGGAATTTTCAAAATACGGACCCCAGTGCGTCACGTGATGATGCCTCAAGTGTGGCACCCTCAATGGAGGAAGCTGAACACCATTATCTTCTGAAAATCGAAACATACCAATAATAATAAAGCTACAGATGCGGATGATGACTTTCGTATTTTGGAACACGAAAAGATATTTGAGAATCAAGTATTATACGGATGCCCTTTAATTTAATTAAACTTAGGTTACGTTAGATTAGATTAAGGCAGGTGAGGTTGGGTCAGGTTAGTATCACAATTTCCCAACTTCACAATGAGGAGATGCTAATACAATGGATTATTTTATGTCAACTTTACTGCCGTCTTTAGGACGTACCTTGAACTTTCTCAAACATTCACGCCGTTTGACTTAATCGTCCGTTTCGCCATGAATACAACCACCCCTCTGTAAACCGCACCATCCCCATACAATTATCAAATGCAGAGACCCTCTTTTGAAGCCGCAAATTGAAATAATAACACCGCGAAAGAATAAGAGATTTAATTCCGAAAGAGATATTAATCTTTAAAGTTTTCAGTCGAGAATCTCATTCGTTAGTATTATTTCTATAGCAACAAACCTACGCGTAGTTTATATGCTGTAAACGTGAAAACCCATCGTAGAGAAGATGCGTCGTAAACTGCGTATCGTTTATTGCGCACGTGATATCTCAAGGGTGGAAATGCCTAGGCAAACCTAGATACGAAAAGCTATTTCGTTAGTAGTCCTATGACGTCATTAGTTAACAGCCAAGGGTGGTAGTAACTGTGCAAATCAGTATTCAACCCTTGTGAACCATTTTCACATAAGGACATATGCTTTAACTCCTGACAGTATAACCCCTATTCACATTACTCGGGCAGTTACAAATGGACGATAAATAACATGTATACTTAATGATGATTCTAATAATTTTCTTTTTTCTGTTTCAGGAAACACGTATCGACCAATCAACGTCAAACGCTTATCGCTTTCACTTACATTGGGAAAAAGAAAGCTCTTTCACGAGCAAGAGCAAACGTAAGACCTTAACGATTTTCTTTTAGTCGAAAGCGTGAAAGCGGATGGGGAACGTAAAAATGTATTAGAATCAAGTTTTATTTGTCTAAAGAGAATGGAATTTTACTGGTAAAATGTTCGAGTATCCTTTTTCGAGAGTCGACAAGATTGTTCTCTTCCATTTCCTACTTTTCTTTCATCCCCTTCCTGTCTTTCCTGTATCCTTTCGTTTTCCTTCCTTAAGCGAAAGAGAATTCACCATCTTGCGCGCCTTTTGTTTTTGCCGCTTTTCGCTTAGGGGGCCTTCTTGCAGAGATATCGCTCCTTGACTCCTTCAGTAATAGGCTCCCACTGACACATCCCGGATATGACGAGATAAATCCTCAATCTAATTTTTCTGAAAGCACAATTTTCCCAAGATTTTCATGTAAGCCGTGCAAGATTTCCATCGCTCGCAGCTGCGCTAATGGAATTTACAAGGGAAGCCGGAACGGCCCTTCGGAGTCGAGTTCAGCCAGAGACCCGATAGTGGTTGTGAAGGATCAATCGATCGGGATGGTACGGTAAAATAGACAACGATGCACTGGGTACTCGAAGCTTCTTCAAACTTCTCGATTCTGGGTACGTGCGCCTAACTTCAGAATGGTAAAATCGTTCTTGAAGAAAATCCCTAGGTACTATCAAGAATCCGTAACCCTTAACCCCATTTATCGGCGGTATGCAGATAGCCGCTGAGCTTTCAAAGAGATTGCCTCTGCATCGTTTCATCGTGGAGAGCTTGCAATTCTAAAAAAAGGAGTCTGTGCTGAAAACTTAACGAGACACGAAATGTCCAAATCCTCGCTGGGCATTGCTATTATTTGGGTTAGCCCTGGCTAACTCGTTGGACTCCCGAGGATGGTCCAGCAGTAAGAAGAAACGCCTGGAGCAGCTTTCTCAAGTCAATGGAGCAATATCCGGTCCAGGCTGTGAAAAAGTTGGACGCTTAAAGCGCTTGAGATTATTTGAGAACTTGCTGTCTGGAATAGAGGAGAACTAGAATGAGACTGTGACCGAAAGGATGTGCTAAGGTAGAGTGAGGAAATGGCGACAGTGGCGAAAGAGGGTGATGACGACTGTAACGACGACGATGAGGAAGGGGAAAGGGAGAAGAGAAACATTGGCATCAAAAGTGAGGCTAAAACAAGAGAAGGTCGAAGGAGAAAAATAAAAAAGAAAGTATGGATTAAGGAACTGAATGAGAACGTGGGAGGGGAAGATGGAATGAAGCATCAACTAAGAGAGTGAAGCTGCGACGCTGAATGACGTAGTCCGTTCATTTAAGTCATTGGATGAACTTTTTTTTTGAACTTGCAAAGACTTAATATTTCAAAGCTCTAAGTCACCGTGAAGAGAAGGAGAAAAAGTATCCGTCCTGAACAAGTCTCGAGATGAAGTTGCGGAGTTTCAGGCCAGCTTGAAAATTACGAACGGCCTTTGCGAAATGGGAAACTTCTGTCTCTGACTTTAAAACGTCATCTTCTACACATGGTCGGCCATCTTCCTTCTCTGTCTATATACCTTTCTATGTATATATACAATATGTCTCTATATCTCTCTTACGTATTCCTAATCTCGTGACCACCTAACGGCCAGCTATTTGAGGTAACTTTGTGGTCCTGTATATTAAGGCTCATGGCACCGACAAGGTTCGCCAACATAAACCAAGAACCATTCGTGTTTCAGAGTGAACTGTTGGTACTGCCCATAACTTGAAGCTTTAATAAAGTTGAAGCAAGATGGCGAACGCATCTGATACTGGCAAAGAGGCTAAGACATTATTTGACTTGGAGTAATCTGAACTGAGCCTTAATTGCTGAGAGAGATTAACATTTATTATCCAATTTGATTTTTATTTCTCTAGACGACATTTAAGTATTTCGTGTTAATAAATTATGGTAAATAGAATGACGTGATTACATTGTATATTATTTAAAGCTTGAATATTTATTGCAGGATTAATAGTTATTATGGTTGAGCTAGTTCAATTTGTAAATTGAAGAACGAATTCTTGCTTCAAATGCATCTAACAATCCGGTTGGTTCAATTGTAACAACGTGATACCAGATACCAATTTGCAGTAAAGCTGGACGCTGGATGTAGAGTGAATTGAGGTGGTAGAAGAATCCGTTCTTATTGGACGGAGAAAGTAAAAGAACGAAATGGAGAGAAGAGAAGAAAATATTAGAAGAAAAAAAATCTTGCATCTACGGTAACAGCTTAAATCCTCAACTTTTTCAAAAGTACCTACGTACGTGCCGCTTCCACCATTTAAATTCCCTTTCTTTTCCAAGCACGTTAACTGCTTTAGAAGCCCGTTGGTCTTATCAAACAAAAATATTAAGAGTGTACTTTATTACGGTATTCTGTGACGAAACTAATATCGATCCAACATAAAAGAAAATATTCAATTCCCTTTAGGAAAATAAAATGTAGTAAAATTCTGTCTTTCCCTTTATTATTGAATAACGTGAAAGTTTGTCCTAAATGTCCATAATTTATTATCCGAATACAAATCGTTTTTTTGGTACCAATGATAGCAATATCTCCCCATCGTGTCAATTGATAATCCTTAAATAAATGATCTATTCGAAGATGGCGCATCGATCGCACCCCTATAAAGTATTTCAGTATAGGAAGCTTTTACGTTATATATATTCAATGACGTATAGAGGGTGACCTTGGAATATCTTAATACGTAACAGTAAATGCGGTAATGTACATTCCTATAGATTCTTGGGCCTCTTCATCTATATAGAAGACTAGGGATTCGCGAAAAGCCTTTAACCGGATACATCCATCACGTTTATCATTGTCCATCGTTCATGAGGGATACCTGGAAAGTTCTGGGACGTTCGATGGCGCAAATCCCTGGACGTTTTGACGACATCGGTGTCGTTGGCAGCTTTGGCCAGGAAGAAACATGGTGGAGAACTGAGGGGTGAGATTTGTGTAACTTTGCGAAGGGACAGACGCCTCTTCCGTAAAAGTTCATGAGGATGAGGGTTGCGGTTAATTCGATTACTGGTATCGTAACGTTTGGGTAGTTTTCGCACTTCTGCGGAAACGGCAAAGTGTCAGTCTCTTGATTCCTGACAAAAGGATTTTCTACGATCCTTTCTGTTACTTTATACAGTTTTGCACTCCATGAAAAGAATCAGAAAAGGTATCCTTGAAGAAACAACGAGTAAATAATACAGCGGATATTTCTTGTCTGCTTGTTCTATTTCAATTGAGCACGTACAATGCTAATTAATAATTATCAGTTTAATTAGAAACATATCGCACTCAAGATGTAACCTGTAGGGTTGTTATAATAGGGGTTGGTACTTTAGTCTGATTCAATTAGAGGATAGGACCCACAGTTGCAGTGGGTCGTGATCCACTAAGCCTCCCAAAGGGTGTTTGTCACTTTTTTAAGCTGTACACAATTTTTCATTTTTCATCCTTACCCTTTTTCCCGAAACGGTGGATACGAAATTAAGGTACCTCATATGTCACTGCAAACCCTTTGTTAACCCAAAATCCTTTGATCTGCAAAACTCCTTCACTTCAATCCCTTCAACATACATCCATTTTTTTAAACCTGAATACAAAGTCAAATCATCTGGTTCTCATAGTTTTTTCATACATCCCCTAACACCCCGTTATGATGGTCGTAGAATATTTAACCCTGGTGCATTGCACCATTGCCGTAGACTCATATACTTTTCCTGTGCAAAACTGTATGAACTTTATCTGCATCTTCTCTAACTTCCTGTTCGATCAAATCAGATTTCCACATACTACTAAATCTGAATTGACAGTTTCTGATCCGACGACAACTACCCAATCCTTGCATCACGACATTGGTATTGATTCCTCCAATTTTTTTTCTCTATATCCAGACGTCAGTACCCGAAAAGGCAGCAACCATATTTCATCCACGAATACAAAACTTCTCCGGTATCATACTGCGGATGACTTAGGTATTCATGCATTTATCTGTATACCTCATACCTCATATCTACAGTGCAGTATACTTTAGTAAGGTCAAAGTATTTCTTACAGGAGCCAGCATCGTCCCGAGGAAGTCCATTCTGAACACAAAGTAAAATGACCAAGCATGATCCCACCATACGAGGCCCATACTAGGTCAATGGGAGCTACAATAGAGATAAAACTATTCTCTCGTCTGACTTGGCCATTCTCCTTCCGATTGAGAGTTCCATACGTTTCTTCTATATTTATTTTTTTTTATTTTTCGTCCTCATATTTTGCTCATTTCACTTTTTTCCTACAGGATGATCTTGGGTGTACTGTACTGCACTATAGTGCTCAAAGGCGAGTATCCGTGAGAAGATGAAATCGGTCCAGCCAACAAGGCTACTGGCAGTGGGCGAACACGATATTTCGAATTTATTTCGCCTCGTTATTACCTCAGATACTCGCTCATAGTAGAAACTCTAGTAATCATTCTTGATATATATATATATATCGTGCAAGCATCAAAACGTAACGAGCTGTATTCTCAAAACTCTACACTGTAATATCGTAAGGCGAATTTTCACACGGAAGGCAATTTCGTATTGAACTTTTTTTGGGTCTTTTTCAACAGTGATGTTTGGTTTGAGTTAGTGTAGTATTGGTTTTTCTTCGTTAGAAAGAGCTTGGTATAAACTAAGAGTCAGGGGGATGGAAAAGTTTATTAGGTTGCTAGTCCGAAGAAAATCAAAATTGGAATGTGGATATTCATTTTGGTAAGAGATGGTAGAATGCTATAGATCTTGTAAATGCAGGAGGGTTAACTTTAAATTGGTATTTTCCTGCAGAGAAGCTACTAATCCTTTGCGTATGGAGAAAAAAGATGGACGGAAGGTAGAATGTGAAAAAAAAAGAAAAGGGGTAGAGAAAAAAAAGAAACAATTCTGCACGAGTAACGCAAAATTTTTATTGCCTACATTTGTCCAGCTAATGGCTTTAGGGATATAAATCGTCCGGCACCCAAGCAATCCTCTTCTCTCACGATTTGGTTTAAATTTAAATCTCCTCCATTTTAAACAGGAAATCGGAACTTCGTCTCTATACTGTATCTCCCTTGCTTTCCCTTTCCCTTTTTTCTGTATCTACTTTACCTTTGATTTTTCACTTTTTTCTATCAACATCCAAAACACCTGATCACCGTTAATTTATTAAGATCAATTAAGACCCATCAAATTCCATTAAATATCACAATGCCGTGAAATTCAGAAAGTAATCAATACAAATACTTCAAAACAAAGTAATTTCAATCCCAATGCAAACAATTAAACTTTCCGTGTCATCTAATTAAAATGCCATGAATTATCTCTTCAAGTCAAACAACAATCGAACCATCGATATCATTCCAATAAGCATTCACAATTTTCGACACTACACCAGTTGCCCCAGTTTGACGAATAGTTACTCGAAGTATTTCTCAATGGAATAGTTGACGCGAAGTGAAATTCGTTCCGCGGGAACACCATTACACAATACCACTGTAAAACTGGAAGGAGCCACGCGACAGCTTTGTTCCCGGGAAGAAGTTGCCGAGCCGTTGCTGATTCGATTGCTGCACAACCGGGTCCGAAGTTAACCGAGCAGCGAAGTAAATGTCCTTTAGGACACAGAAAGTACCGTATTTCTGATATCTGGTAGTTTCCTCAATACGCCAGGAATAAAGCCCCTAGGAATAAGAGAAAGAAGTTCATATATGGTGGATAAAAAGAGGTCGTGCTACCGTACGTATAAAAGGGGAGAATTCCCTTATAAGGGATGATTTCCTGAAGGGAATAGAATCTACAGAGAGAAAAAAAAAGTAAAATAAAATAAGAAACTTCGAACTGGACTCATTCGCGTGACATTTATCCCAAGGAAGGACCACGGATTTTCTAGGATTTGTGGAATCCTAGGCGGAAACTATAATCGTATATCATCGTGAGAAAAAGAGCTTGCGCTCCTCTAGACCGCGGTCGGATATCCTCTGCTAGTCGGTAAAGCTCATAAAAATATTTTTTCAACAATCTGAACGTGCACTAGGTCATGCATAGATGCTTAAGATGCTCCAGCGTTAGGTAGACTGAGTTGTACAAGCTTGTCTTTTATGACTACGGGCATTAGAATCCAGATGGAGACACTGTAGAATAAATGAAAATATAATCCCTTGTCGTTTATTTGAATAGACTTTTTTTAATATCGTTTTATGATACTTGTTCAGATGGACTGTAATACGCGCGTATTGTAATTGAACGGATAACGGGATTTTGTACGTCAGTCTTGTTTTTAATAATTTGTATTTTTTTTAATGGACAGACAGTTACCCATATACCCTCCAATTTTTATTATGACGTAACGCGCTTTCAATCCTTCAGTAAGCCGTACACTTACATTTCCATTGAAATGAAACGTGGCGGAAAGAGCAGTGACAGGAAATTCACGAACGTAAAGCATAGATCAAAAGCAGAGACTGATAAAGCGCGAAGAGGGATAAAAAAAAAAGCAAAAGGGGGTGAAAAAGGAATCATGAGATTTGTGCGTGAGCCAGTAGTAAACGAGTACTCGGAATACTCTTCCATTTTGTTTTATCTCATCCTCCATTCTCTTTAGTTTCACAAACCATAACTTGTCTGCCAGTTAATATTATATGGTTCGCTTCTAACCGTTTTAACAAACGCGAATAAATTACCACTTGTCGGATTCGCAAAAGTAGGTGCCCCACAGTCCCATCATAACCAGTCGACACGGTCGACGTTTGAAAACCTGCATTACGCGTTCCACTTCGATCCGCGACTGAGATTTATTGGCGTGGTTCGGTAGAAGTTGGCCAAACCGATAAGAAACCTCGTAGCTGGCTTAAACTCAAATATTTTTTGAGGTCCTCGTATATTCGTATAAAATAAGTGTACGCGGGCACAGATGTATAAATATATTTATACATATAGTATATAGGAACTAGGTATATACAGCATAGTACATACAGTCGCAATTTATATATTCCCTATATCCGAAGTGGCTAGGAAACGGTTTCAACTTTATGGTAACTCGTGGTAACCATAAAGCGTTATACATAGTAGTCGTAAAAAAAACAGAAGTAGCCGCAAGCTTCGACGTCGTTATTAATGGCACGCATCTGCGCGCCATCTTATATATCCTGCATTGGAAAGGATCGTCTAGCACTCTACCTTTGTAAAAGCCGATATCGCGTCACGGTTACCGCGAATCGACAAAAGTGCGTCATAAATATTCAGCTATCGCGTCGTTACGCATTATGGAAATCGATCAGTCAATCGAATACAAGTACGGGCACTTGTCGCAAGTATTTATTAATATAAATGACGGAATATAGAATTCGAGCGTGGGTGATACGCGATATATCGGATCGCGAAAGAGTGACAAGAAGAAATAAAAGTAGTGAAAACGTAATTAGAACAGACGCGAATTAATGCTGTCGGCGTCGGGACGACTTTCCCCACTCTACGATCATCTCCAATCAGTTTTCCAATTATATTCATCGAATCGAAACGAATATTTCAACTTCCAATTGTCTACCTGACCGTAACGTTGTTATCTGTAACGTTGTTATCTGAAATCTAACGTCAGCCGTCTTGATGCATCGGGAAATAAAAAGAAATTGCCATTTTTTTTCGCGATACCAAATATATTCGTTAGCAGTGATAAAGATTCGCGTTCGCGATACGCGACGACGTGTTATTTTTGTCTGAAAAGTAAATATAAAAAATAGTAAAAAAGAGAAATGAAAAAAGGATAAAAGCTAGCCGGCGACGAGCTTGCGCGTATATCCACCAGGGTAAAATTTGAAAGTCTAATGACGGTGTGCATTAGCCATCCCTCTAATAATGCATCCTCAATGCTTAACGAGTTTACAGAACAGCGATAACGTTATGGACGACGGTTACGTTACTACCAACCGGTAAACGAAACCTTACCGGTTCCCACGGACGGGATTTTATTGCCAATAAACCGCTTGCATACATTTATATGTTTCTTATGTAATATATGTACTTATATATATAGAGCCACGCGCCATAAATATGACCTCGCATTGAGAACAACCTGGTTGAGTTTGCAAGCTGTGTTGTAAAGGGTTCGATTTTAGTGTTTCTAATCAAATAGTTATATCGCGTAATAGTTTATTCATTTCTTTTTTCATTTTTATTTTGTCGTGGTTACTATCTTGGTTAAGTCAGGTAAGCTACCAGAAGACCAGTTGTACTGTATCGAGTGTGGGAGATCGCAGGTTTGAGGGCCGACCCGGAACCGATGGTTTCTGCAGGCAGCAGCTCGCAGAAACGTCAGTTC
>JARQST010000142.1:181889-222590 GCA_030142225.1 Pachycephus smyrnensis
CAGCAGCTCGCAGAAACGTCAGTTCCGGTAAGACGGGTCACGCTGTCCGTGGAAGCACGGTTCTGGGCGTGTCTTCCAGCCTCGACCTGGTCACACCCGTTGCATTGCACTGGTTTTACTGCAACTTATCTCTCGTTCTAAGCTAGTATGATGTATTCTATTAACATGTTGAGTCGGCTTGCAGAGGTAATTAGGTCTTAGTTATTTAGTGTATAAATGTATAGTTGCCTTACAGGCCTTAGGTCTAGGTTGATCCATTTAAATTAAAGCATTCCCAATCGCGCTTCTTAATGGAATTTTGGTTTTCTTGTAATTTTTTCTATTCGTTCTGTTCGGAAGGATTATTTATTCAATTTTATCATAACTTTGTGCTTCATGAAGAATCGGGGTCTATCGATTGACGTCGATCTAAGTATGTACCGTGAAATATTCCTTTTTAGTTTTGTATTATTTGGAAATTTCTTTTATCGGCCTCTCTAGTGAAACACGAACGTTTCGTTTCTTGTCGTCCTTCGCTTTTATCCGGCTGCAAAGGACTGTGCATTTACGTAAGATCAAAGACGTTGGCGGTATAGGGTTTTGAAATTTTGAAAAATCATTTGTAAATCATATTCTGATATATTATTATTTACCGTATTTATGCAGTATACATATATCATAGCGTTTCTTTCGTTCAATCGTAAATTATGAATATTCCAAGTATGATATGATTGTGAACTAAATAAAGTTTGGTTGTTTCACATCCACTGTCGCGATACATTTCTTCATTAGTCAGCAGGACTATTTTAATAATTAGTCATATTAAGTTTAGGAAGGAGCTTCTTAACGAGTAGTTAATTCCTATTTATTTTTCAAACTAGCCGATCAGCTTAGAGAACAGAATTCGTGAAATTAATGATCTAATATTCTGCCACCATACTATCTTTTTATGAGAGCTAAACGAGAGATAAATCCCTAGACAGGCTAGTACATGAAGAGATAAAAGGAGAGTAGGCTGCTGCGTTATGTGCATGAGAGCTACAGCGATATTGCTTACACGTATATTGGTTAGTTAAGTGAAAGCGAAAGTAAATACAAAGGAAAAGCAACAGATATATTGAAAGTAACGAAAGCAAAAATTAATTTACGAAAATGACTTGATGCCATCGCATTTAGAAGATTTTTGAAAGTACGTGACCCGAGATAAAAGTACGAAATGACTCGTGACGTTTAGTTCTTGAAAAATTGGCAAAATAAATCGCGAATCTATAATTTCAGTGTTCTTTACATTAAATTAATCTTTTCTGTTTTCAAACGTACAACCGCTACGATCAACGATTCCTTTGCCGTGGAAACGGTCGATATTGAAAAGCTTCTTACTGTGAAAGAAAGTTCAGTGAATTAAAAAAATGTAGAGAGAAAAGAAGGAAAGAAATAATTCAAACAAGAAAGTAAAAAAAATAATCAACAAGATGCGTTGAAGAACTTTTCACTTCATGGATTTGCATGAACAATAATGTACAGAATGTTTGCGATCCAATTTTAAACAAAGGAAAGACCCGTGGTCTTGTAGGATTTTCACAGCGAAGGTCCTTGGGACGCCTGGCGCCACGACGGAAGTTTCCCAAGTTAGTAAAAGCTTGAGAAATTTTTTACGCTCGACTAAGTTGGATGAATGACTCTGAACTTTTTACGACTCTAGCTGATTGAGCCACTTTTTGATTCCATCTGTCTGCATTACGACGCTCTTTGATAAATAATAAAGTACACAAATTTTCCTCCAAATTATTTTCTCCCGCATGGGAAAAGGCAAAACATCAGTACTATTAAAGCAACGTGATGAAACCAATGGTTCAAGCTTAAATTAGATAAAGCCACGTATCCCGTAATTGATAAATCTTCCACAGGGTGTCAAGTAAGTGTCAAATACCTCGTATTATATAATTGGGTCAGAGAGACAGAGAGAGAGTGAGAGAGAGAGAGAGAGAAAGCATATCATTCCATCATGGACAAGCCCCGTTGATTGAATCGAAATCCTGAAAATTTAGCATCACTGAATCCTCACGAGTCTTACATCATTAAAAAAAATCTTAATGTCATCCCCCTACCAAGATATAGTCATACAAGGTTCGCGAGTCCAAAAATAAAATACGAAAAAGCTTTGCCTAAGAAGAATACTCTTCCTCTAATTATCTAACAAAAAAAAAATGAAAAAAGTAATATGAAGCAATTATCGTTTAATAAAGTCATCAGTTTTCATTACAAGACTGTTAAAAATTCCAGCAGCCGAAATAAATGTTAAGGTATTCCTGCAGGAATTCTTCAAATATTTAAAACGTAGGTTCGTACCTAAATTAAGGTAGCAGTAGGTCGAGTGACAGCGTTCCCTTTATATAAGGTTCAACGATTACCTGATCAAACCTCGCAAACTCAGCGTACTCGAAAAGCTTAATTGCTAGATTGGAGCTTGATCTCTTTTTCCTTCGTTCGATCTCTCTCCCGTTCGCCATCTCTCACCCTTTCTCTTTCTCTCTCTCTTTCTCTCTCTCCCTCGCTCAATCCCTTATCCCTGCGTCCCGTGATTTTCCTGCTCTTCAGTTGGCACTTAGCAAAGAATGGAAGTTCATATTGGAAACAGATCCCTGCGTCATTGACCAACGATTTTCCACCTCGTAGGTGGGTACCTACTTAATATCCTACCAAGCTTACTACCTTTTCACCTACTGTCCTATAATACCACCATACGCTGCTTCCCAATGGAAAATCGCACAAAAGCCTCAGGAAACCAGTTCATTAATTCTCCAATGGTGTTGGTTAAAAATGTCTGTTCCAGATTTCTCATTCGTGGAGGGTTTACCTTTCAGATTTTTCATCATATCGAGGATTACTCGTATATATGGTTCATAAGTACTTTTATCTACTCTAGAATTGTACCAGTTCGGAACTCAATTATTCTAGTACCATGATACGCTGAAGCCTGTGAAATACAAACGTATCTCAAGATAAAAATGGATGACTGGTAATTATATATCTTTAAAAATATTTTTTTATTAAATACACCGTACCTTATACCATACTAGAGACCTATTGCAAGTACTGTGCACGCGCCAGACCACCATCCCAAGAACGATTAAACAATTATTTTATATCTTTACATAAAGTAACCGCAATCTATCAAATTGACTGCATGCCGTGAACGCGACCACCAAGCGAAAAATTCGCATGCATTGTGAACGACGATAGCGACGACCAGTCAACATCGCGTAAAAGCGATAACAGAATTCCAGATATTTTCGACACGAGACACTTTAACTGTATCATGGATTTTTTTACTAAGGGGATTATTTGCTATATGCTTCTATGCTACTTTTACTCTTTGTTATCGGTAACGTACTCTTTTTTTTATTACTCCACATCAGTGTCTATGAACTTCCAAGCGATGGACGATAACGGCGTTTCAGTTACTCGTAAAGCGTAAAGTGCAGCTATTGTGGAGACTGACGTGAAGAGGGGATGAAGGGAAAAAAAATTGTAGGGGTATCGTACACGTAAATAAATTCACACGCGCGTCTAACGCAAGAAACAGTGGCTGATGAACCAAGGAGATAGCAGACGCTAGAGCTTGATAAAATCCACCTGTGTCCAATACATTATGTATGCCTCTGTAATATATAAGTACAAGACCATCTGCATAATAGAGGCTGCCTCGCTGGTAATTCACGTTGTATGGAATGTATGTCGTTGTACAGTGAAAGCGAGTGAGACGATGGTATTAAAAAAATAAATAAAAGAACAAAAGGGGTTGGTACTGGTAATTTATGATAGATAGGTGACGTAGGAAGAGAACCGGGAAAGAGAAATACAATTTAAAAAAAAGAAGCAAGAGTGATAAGAGTAAGAGGAAATAATAGAAAGTCGAAGGTAGTACAATGCAGTAGGAATTTATTTTGATCGTGAACTTTCTTTTCATTTTTCTCAATCGAAAGGTAGTTTTATCGATAACAATAAAACGTTCGCCCCCCCCCCCCCCATCCTTTCAAAAATTGCAATTTATACAATTGTCCAGTTTTTCCTCCATACGCGGAATTTTGGAGAAACTTCAAGGAAATCTAAAACTTCAAAAACCCTAATGTACATTTGAAACTGATAAATGAAAAGATATTCATAAATCACCCTCTTCCTCGCTCTCCCTCAATCAGTCACATTGAAGAATAATCTTGACGTAGCACATATGTAATCTGTGCCCTGAATATCACTTTGATCTTATGAATCCATTATGAAAATTAGGTTTTTACGAGAGTTCCCCGTTCAAACGATATTCCTGAAAATCATGGGCAATCTAAGTCATGAAGGATTGTGAATTAGTTCGTGCTTGTATGGGGTACAGCTTGTAACTAAATGCAGAAGGCTTAGCATTAAATAAATCTAAGTATTGATACATGGCTACTAGGGTCCCAGCATGAAACGGAGCAGGAATAGTGAATTCTAGGAAACCCGCTAAATTTTTCGCGCTAAATACGTAATTTCCCTTGACAACTTCTCCCGAAATTTATGACGGTTTTAATAGAGCGGGTACGACAAAAAAAAATAACTGTATCCTGGTCGTCCTGTCGTTTGGAGTAAATTTAGGAATTTTCTCCCTCGCAGATAATTGCCAGGGATGCTGCGTGCGAAAATCAACTAGCGAATAGGAAGGATCATCTTAAATGGTATTAAATGGGTCCATGGTTAATGTTTACCTATCCCGTTCAAGATTGTTGATCCTGTCAGAACAAACATGGAGGAGGATTTATAGAAGATCGAATCGGTTTTATATGGACTCCTATAGGATTATTCGATTCCTGAGTGTTTATTTACTTTCTCTTTTTCCCTTAGAAATCGTACTTGAAGATACGGAATGATTATGGTCTTGTGTTTGGAATACTTTGTGAATACCACAGTGGAAACGGTAAAATTTATCAGAGAAAAAAATCGTGCTTTTCCTTTTGTTTGCAGGAAGTACAAGATATCGTTTGATGATTGAGAGAAAGAGAGAGAGAATGAAAACAAAGGTTGGAATGCACTATGCGAATTTAATAGTGACTGGTATAAGGGATAAATAATTGGATAATAATTCTCTCTGATCAGCTGAGCCAGAACTCCATTTGTGCCGTGAATATAAATTCACTCCGCCATGTTGTTTTATATTGGTTGGTATTTTATTACCTTAAGTGGTCGTCCACTATGCTATTCAAACAATTTCACTAAATGCATATGACGTATATGTGGAATATACTGGATTCACGGTACTTCTCTTTCTTTTTTTTTGCGTGAACACGCACGCGAAATTTGATACAACGTTGATTGTAATAACTTGGTTGCTTTTACTTTTCAGAAAAATCATCAGATGCTAAAGTGCCCTTCTTAACTTGTAACGTAGTTTGGTGCTTTTAAAGGGTGCAAATGATGCTCATTGAACTTTTGAAAAGTTTCAAACTGACTGAGTGTTGGCATGGGATATCTCTTGTGGGTTTGAAAAAACTTTTCGACATTTGTTAAGACTTACTGAAACGTAAATAGATCCCTCGGCCATATAAGATGCGATAGTCATGTGACACTTCGCATTTTACATATATAATATAAGAAAAGTTCAATCGACAAAAGAAATTTCAACGATACGTAAATATAAGTTATCCACGTTAAATAAAATATGAAAATCTAAATACATTTATTTTCCTATCGATTCTCCAATCTCTCTGTAATAAAGATAAAGGATCGATCGATATCAGAAATTTCAATAATAGCTAAATGTAAGTTATCCACGTTAAATAAAGTATGGAAGTCTGTATATATTTATTTCCTATCGATTCTCCTAATCTCTCTGTAATAAAAATAAAAAGAAACAGAGTAACATTAATAAAATTTAAACCTAACTACAATGAGGCAATAACTATAATAAACGTCAGCTTACGCAATAAAGTAATTAAAAGCAAAGAAACGTATGTCGCCCTGTTAGAGCCGGGTAATTAAGAAATACGCCAATTAACACAAGGCGCCCTGTAATTAGTAATTAAATAAATAAGACAGCCTGAAAGAGGGATCCGTAAAAGTATTGACCCGCACCCTAAGCTAAGAAGTACCAACAGGAAATGGACATTTCTCTTACCGTTAAGTCTTCCCTAATGGAAGGCAGCTACTTCGCGGTTTTAACTGTTTATTTTGGACGGTGCATTAAACCTCTTCTACACGCTAAATCCGCAACCCTTACGAGTTTACCCTTTCTGCCAGTTAACCAGCGAACCGATCTTAAAACCGCGGCAACGTAAACGAACGTAAACGTAAACCAACCCAAGCATCGTTAATGTTAAATCCTTCAACGTCCGTATCTTCAACTGGATCGCAGAACGTTCCATGATTCGATCACGTGGCTACAAAGAGCCTTACTTTGGGGATGAAATAACTGGCCGACCTGCAGGGGTTGCTAGTTGCACGCTATTATTCCTTGAGAAAAGAAAGAAGAAAACGTTCAGAAAGGAAAGTAAAGAAAGGTTAGGTGAGAAAAACAAGAGAAATAAAACAATTGTTTTTTTCTTTTGTTCCTTGGACTCTGTTGATTGGACCGCTCGTAGGTTGGATTCATGGATAAGATGGCAACTGGATGTATTAACTGGTGAAATATTGTGGTTGGTATGATACAGAATAATATTTTTTGCGATAATAAAATTTCATCTATGGTATATGACGTGTTTGGGTTGTATATATAATAATCGGGTTTGGCGTTTCAGGTTATTCCGAGTGGAAAGTTGCATAAAGCAAATGGCGCGAGGAACGTGATGTGTAACGAAGGATTTATCTTGCCCAAGAATACAATGACGGAGGAGAGTTTTGGTATAGGGGATGAAATAGAATTAGATGGGGGATAAATTCGACGTTGACTTTTTCCTACGGTTGAAGAGAAATTAGAGTACGAAATTTCCGAAGACATTTACATTCATTATTTATCTTGAATTGATTTCCCTCTTGGTACTATCGCGTTAAATTTAAATGCCTTATTATTATTTTTTAATTAGGGATTTGTTTGCGACGGTTTTATCAAGTCCAAACAGTTCGATTCGACGCGATCCTTTTGTCAAGTTCATTTCTCTTATTTCGTATTTCTTTCTCGTTTCTCTTTTTACGCTTTTCGACAAACGAACACGTAATCACTACAATACGATTCGATATTGCGGAATTCGAATCGTCTGGTAATTGGACGGATCTCAATTAGTATTGAAATACAGATCGGCCAAGTCTCACCCCCTTGGACATTTCCATAGATATCGATTTGCCGAGTGTCGTATCCGTGCAGTACAGTGTATAGGTGGTTGATATAAAAAAAAATTTTCAAAAATTTCATTCTGTGACATTGGAAAAATTTTCACGTGAAACAAACCTCAAACCTTATTTAACGTCCTCTATTTGCATATACGCTTCTACCACGTGGATAACATTTCCATTAGAGCTTTTAGTAACTCAATCCTTTACGCAAATTCGAGCGAATCAGATTTAATAACCGAAATACATTTTTCCTATATAAAATTCAAAAAATCCTTTTTTACGAGTTCAATCTCAATTTCGCGTACGACACTTCCGTCTGAATTCGATTTTACCAAACTATTAGTCTATCGATAACTAAAAAATTGTATTCCTACTACTGACGTAATTCATAACGTACATATGCAAAATAAAAATACCAACCGATCTCACGTCAAATCGTAAAACTTCCGCAGTGGTTTTAATGGAGTAAAAAATTTTAAGTAATCACCACCTGCCACGGACGGTCGACAAAGCTTGGTCGGCGGGCTTGTTTCTTTAATAAAATATAATTCGGTAACGTCACGCGTATTTTATGTCATCCGCAAGCGCGGTTTGAGAGCTTTTTCCTTTTTGGGCGGTCTTTCGTTTTTCTTCCTTAGCCGCTGCTCGGCGTGTACAGGTTGGAACATCAGCGGCAAAAAGACAATGGCGACGGGATGTAAAGGGGTGCGAAATACCACCATGGGAGAAAAGTGTCTGGCACACAGCAAGAGCCCCTGGCCTCCTTTAGATTACGCCTCTGTTTCTCCTGACAATGATGTACCCTTTTGATTGGGGTACACCTTGGACCTGACAGAGCTTTTGGTTTTTATTGTTCGCCCTAAGTCTTTGTCCTTCGAGGTCTTTGGCAATCTCAACTTGAAATAAAGAACCCTTGTGCAATCTACAGTAAAAAAGAAGTATCTCGAGAGAGCTAGTGATTTTAAGAAAATCGTATTGACAAATTCGTATTTGCCAGTGTGTAAATATTGCGTCGATCGACTCCTAGGGATTTTTCGTAGTTACGGGTAAAAATTGCGAAAATAAAATGCAACTGAAATTAACTTTCGTTCCTTCGTTTCTGCATAGGCGTGCTACGACTTAATTGAAAATTTTTCCAAATAGGAAGGCAAAGCATTTACCAATAATTGTATTTACTCTCGCAAATAGTTGCACTTAACAGTTTCGCAATGTACATGTGCAACGTGCATTAAGAATTGCCATAGGACGTCTCTGATACTATCTGGGCAATTTCTATTAATTCCTACGGCTTTAAATGGATAAATTGTTTACCGGGATGGAAAAGAAATGCCATTGAAATATCGCAAAATCGTTAGAAAGTATTTCCAGAGTTTCTATCTGTATGAAATACCTTCCATTTTTAGCTTTTGTAAAATTGAGTTGTCGACATTGCTACGAATATTCCACTGGTCGAGCAGATTTCCACAAATGATTTTATCGATACGAACTCAAAAGTCACGGACAAACCAAGCGAATAGAAATTCGGCTTGATTCAGCAAAATTTTTGCTTATTCGTTCTTACGCGAATTCAAATACTCTTGGGCAAAGAGTAACACGGAAATCTTATTTTTAATTATTAGCGAGAAGAAAAAAAATTTAATTTCAAAACTCACCCTGCCCCCGGGATGTATTCTGCAATCTCACGTTATCGCCATGATGCTCTCGGTGTATGGAGTTATCGCGTTGATGATGATAATTCGCTATGACGATTGTGGTCATCGTTAAGACAAGGAACAGCCTTGACCCCCAAGCTGCCCCCGACCGCATCTTCCTCTGGCTTTCGCATCCCCTGAAGCTTCTCTGTCAGCGGCACCTCCCGCAACCAATAACACGACACCACCAATAAGGGTAGTAATCACTAGAATCTTACCACGTCAGACTTCTCTCGATCTGAAAAAACCAAAAAGTGAAGAACCAGTTAGAAACACGATGATACAATCCAAAATAAATTTTTCAAAAACCACCAAGAATATTTAAAAAACAAATTTGTCTTTTACTATATTTGCTACTATAAACAAAAAAAGATATTAAAAAATTAATATTAAGGGACGTATGTGTATCAGAGTATACAGTGACACCATGAAAAAAAATCCAAGTGTACCGTTACTTCGTAATTAATTTACATACTACCCTGGGGCTCTACTTAATTAACTTTCTGGGTCCTGGGATATTTCCCAAGTTTTCAACGCGATGTTAAACGCCGATTAATGGGCGTGTCAAGATTATCAGAACGGAGTTGAGGGAGGAAACGAGAAAATACAATACGAAGAAAATTTCATTTCCTGATTCATCTTACGATTCTGCTTTAATCGCAGACATAAACCAGTCATACTGATCGGTACTTGGGAATTGCCTTACGGTTTACGGAAATAAGTTCTAAAAATGATTCAATACCAAATCAATTTCAATATTTAAATTTTTCTTAATATTCAGTTATTATACCATGGAGTCAATGATCTCGTTGAATAAAGGGGTCACGCATCATACTGTGCACTTACGTGTATGGCTGTGTCGTCATACTTACACAGTGTTATACTGTAACAAGCATATAAGCTTTATTATGCAGTTTCATAATCCATTAGAGTGTTAAGAAAGCATTAAGCGTGCTTCAGTTATTTATGGTTAAATCGATAATATCGACTTTCTTCGCGTACAGTAAATTCCAGTATCTTTTGTCCTACCGCAAAAAAGAATATTGATTTTCAAGTAAGTACTCTTCTTTCGGCTTTCTCTGTATACAATTTCGTTCGGTTTTCATATTTTTGAAAATGCCTCGAAAGTGGCCAGAACTTCCATAAAACATTTCAGGAGCAAAGTAAGCTTCCCAAATTATTTTTAATTGGTATTGATAAAATTTCCTGGTTCGGTCAAGTATAGATTCGAGCAAAAAAAGAATACGTAACGTTATGCCTACAGAACTAATCTACGAGCGCGTGTAATTAGGAATATTCTATAAGGAGTGGCATATAAAATGAAGTAAATTTTCCCGTAGCATCACGAATGCTGGGGGTAAAGTTACTCAAGTGCACTTGCAGAGTTACCTGCGTAATAAATGGTTCATTCAAAGTTCCATAGTAAGGTCATAAAGTCATAAATACCTACCACGAACTGGATTATCCTAACCTAAATCTAAACTTGATATATTTAAAAATATCACCATACCATGAAACGATACTAATAAAACTCCATAAAATTTATATTTAATCATTTCAATTTCATTAATTACACCTTCCCAAATTCTCTAACGCAATTAAAGTTGACAGCTGTTTGTAAATTACCGGTGATCCATTAAGGCGGATTTTTCGAAAGCACGAAATAGGGAATTTGGTCTGAGAGCTTTCAGCATTTTTTTCTTCCAACAAGTTGCATCGGTATTCAGATGCCATCCCAGTCGACGCTGTTATCTGTACAGCGACGCGTAAGTGCTTCGCGAAGTCGTACTGGTATTCACGTTTGGGTTGAGAACGTAGAATAGAATCGTGAGCCACATGCACGATTGAATATTCTACGGTAACAGAACTGTACCCTACCAGGTACTAGTTCGTTCCTGGATTCGAATTCTCCAGCTGGATGTTTCCCTTTTCTTTTATCCCGTTTCTCCCCCTGGTATTTTTTTGCATTTTTTTATCTCCTATTTTTTCGTCTCGTTTCTCCAGTGCACTCTCGTGGGAGAATTGCCTCATTGCTAGAACGAGGAAACTTCTTTTTGTTCTTTGATTACGCTCGATTGACCCGCGAATGAAAATTGTCCATGGATAGGATATATAGATCTAACTGCATATATATATATGAACGTGTAGTATACTGGTTTTGATCTTGATTTAAAGGCGATCAATAAAAGTCAGTCAGCTTCTGATACTTCTATTTGATAATTAGCCCTATAACGAATAGTAAACAGTATCACTTAGAGTTAACTCGAAACGAGTAAGTTCTTCTAAAAATGCTTGAAAAACGCGAGAGAGAAATTTTACTATATCATATAATTCGCATAAAAAATTTTAACGAGTTACAAATAGTATTTGAACAGAAAAGAATCCAGAAAACGAAGATAGAATCCAAAGCTTAAGCATCCAACGAAAGCGTAGCGAAGGATTAAAATGTACCAGTAAAAAAAAAATGAATTTCCATCGTGTAATTTTTTTATGTCTCCGTTGAGTTCGACAATAGTGGATTACAGCATAAGTCATATATTTCCTTACCGAACATTTTCATACAGATAGCAAAAGTCGGCTTTAAAAAAGTAATAGCGAAATGGTAACGTCGTAGAGATCGTTATTAACCGTATCGATCGTCCGCCATTATCCGACATAAATATCGAAGAATATCCGAGGTTTACACACTTCGTAAATCCTATTAGAGCCGTGAAAATATATAATTACCTTCACCCCCCATAGAGCATAAAAAGGTATATAAACAATAAAAATAAATCGTCAACAGCCGTGGAGTTACAACGGAGAGGGTATAGGTATTGTAACGCCTAGGGGGTGGTTTTGCAGAAACAGTATTTCCCGACAGATGGAGATAAGTGTACCCGGTTTCCACCCTCTTATCCTTCATTTACGTTTGACGTAAAGATTTAATTTACCACCCTTCTGCAACCACTTACGAAATTCCGTCATCCTAGCAGCAACCCTTAACCACATGGGTTTTACCCTCAGTTTCTCGATTGAAGCGACACTGTCTCTTGGTAATGCAGTATATAATATATGTTTACTTTGCTCTTCTGGTTCCCAAGCATCCCTTCTCTCAGTTAGACCAGAGTATACGATTATGGTACTTAGGGGTAGCAGTCTAGAACCCCACGGGGGGTTCCTTGAAGGTTGCTAGAAGACGGATTGATAGTTTGGTTGAGTCTGTAGATAACGCCATAATCCGTACAAATATTATGGTTACGATCTCGTTACGTTTATACAGCTGACTGTCTTATCATCTTAGATAAGGATTACGTGCTTGTGCGATTAGTTGATAGATATACGTGTATCGATATATCGAAAACAATGAGATTAACCCAAGGTGGATCAGTTGCTGATTAATTATTAACTACAGTCGGTTACGAGTGTGTTGAGGAGAATTAATAATTTCACAGAATCCACATACAGCTGTCTTTAATGTTCCCGCGACCTTAATGACCCGTCCCCAGGATGTCTATATTTCCGTCGGTCGTTCCGCAACCCCAAGAATCCGTCGTTAGTACTTTTTCCAATGGAAACTGAGAAGGGGTGAGAGTGAGAGAGAGAGAGAGAAAGAGAGAGAGGAAAAAGGTGGTAAAGTACGATGAAGAAGCCTGGGAAATTGCGGCAGGTGCGTCGATGATATATCCAGTGGAAGTTTCTTATCTTTTAGTTAGCAGTAGTGAAAGTAGATTGGAAAACTTGATATATATATATATTAAAAGTGAAAAATATATTTTAAAACTTTCCAGCGGCTTATCAAAGGGATACGTTTACGTGGCAAGTAATATCCATATACACTTCTTTCGGTATATTCTCATTGTAAATACATTTTTCGTTATATCAATTCTCTTGATATTCGATGGAAAAGTGGCGCAGGGGGAGATTGTGAGAAATACACATTTATATGCATCAAAATCCATCGGGAAAACTTTCTCGTATCACGGGTATCGAACAATTCCAGAATATATCGGGCTGGTTTTCATGAGCGACGAGAGGGAAAACCATCCCCCTTTTGCAATTCGACGCACGAAATAGCCTCGCGCCACTGAGAAACCATGAGAAACTTCCTCAGTTTCCTTCGTCGATCCTTTCACATCGAGTTCATCTTCTTTCTTCTATTCTCTTCGTAAATTAGCTACCCTTGTGCTTTCGTCTTCATCTTTAATTTTTAATTTCACTTCAACCCTTATTGGCGTACTCAGTAGATGGGATTGACGAATGACTCATCTCTGAATAGGTATTCAAGTATATTCTGCGTACGAGGACATTCTTTTTTCGTGTTTGCTTTTCACTGGTATAATACATTGGTACTTTTCTGTGCAAATAAAGATAGACACGTTGCTGTATTCGAATTGTGTGGAGCTTGAAAAGAACTGGGTAGGAGAACTTACTCCATTCGCAATAACACCAATACATTCACGTTCGGTGTTTCTTTCCGTTGCAATTGTCCCGGACGCCTTTTGAGAAATTGGAAATGCGTATTTAATGCGTGAAGGGGGCGAGCAACCTCTGAACCACTCAAATTGATTAAAGGTCGGTTTCGATTAACTTTCGATTCTTGGGAAATACCGATTTAAAGCCCAACTTTTTTTTTACTTGGGGAATTCTTGATATTTTTTTCTACTTTCACCCGCTTTATTTTTTTCCTGCGTCAACGTAAACGGAATTTTGCCGATTATTTAGAAAAACTGCCTAATACCGTGATAGACCTCAGATTAGAATGTCTCAAAGCTTCTTATACGTCTGAGCTACATCCTTGACGTAATAGATACAACTGAGCTTATCTGTTTGAGTTTGTTCTCGAGAATTCACCAAGTGGTTTGTAGTTTACCAATAGACGTATACAATGAAAACAGAACTCTCTATACTCGCAATGAGCAATAGTCATATATACTATACTGTGCACGTACAAATACCAATCTGTACACAGATACCAGTTCCTTGGGGAATTTCAGAATAGTCAGGAACTAGAGTGGTTGGGACAGACGCGAAGTTTTCTAATCCGATTCGTTGATGATGAATCGCGAAGTAATTCCCTGTGGTGAAAATCGCACCGACTGGAATCTTCGTTAATTAACACGTTAATCTTGATGACGTGAAACGAGATCGACCATACAGGGGAGTAAAAAAAACCTTCGACTCCCCTCGTTATTCATGGAGCCTTATGCTAATTGGCTGATACGACAAATTTTTTTCATTTAACATACATTTTTCGCAAGCTGATCTGCGCAATTGTTCAGCCATCCTAGTAGCGTTGGGATTAGAATACCATGGCGTCATTATGGGATTTTCAGTGTCGCATGTCAGAGCGTTTCCTTGGGGGTGGAAAGAGCGAATGAAAAAAAAAAATGATAGGAGCTGAATGAGTTCAGGTAAGGGTGGAAAAAAAAATGTTCGCAATGCTACACAGGATTTAACTGTAGATGCAGAACTGTAAAGCGGAAACTGCGTTTCACCGAGCGCTTCACAGTTTAGTTGAAATATGCGCGGCCCAGCTCACCGCCTATTGTGTCCACGTAATAAAGTGAACGCATTTGCAATGCAAAACTCGCCGCGGCATAACGGACATGCTGGATTCTTAAAACAAGTAAAGCTTTACTACGGCGTTCACATTATTTTTCCCCGTCGAGTAGGTCAACAATGCGATCTTGGCAGAAAACTCGTGCAGATGGATAACAATAAGTGTTTATGAAAAGCACTGATTATCATAGTTTAATTTTTTGTTCTGTACTATCGGTACAATTATTGTGCCTCTTACTTCCGCTTGTCGTTAACTTGTTTTATTGTTTGTCGGTGTATTTCTCTGGCTCTTGGATGAAACCGGACATTGCGACTGCGAGGGAAAGGTCGTTGCTCGTGAAATTGCAGGAAAAGTAGCAAGACGAGTAAGAAAACTGTTAATCTACAGCTGTGCCCCGTGTGGTTGGCAACCGTGTCAAGTATCCAACAAGGGTCTGAGTATCTTACATAAAATATACGTGAGTGTGTATATACACAAACCTCCCCTTCCCCCTTGGGGGAAAAAAAAAACTTCAGTTCCCTAGACCCGATAATAACCCTATTCATTCACTATACTATTTTCATTCGTATAGATGCTACCAACTGTAACAAGAAAAAAAAAGACAAAGAAATCTGACAAACAGCTTATTCGTAACTCACTGTTGTGCCTCTAAGGGTGAGATAAAAGTATACCCTAACTACGTGGAAATGGGATGAAATAAGGCGAAATGGCTGTATATATATATACAAGGTGGTCCAGATTCGATTCCTGACACCAGGGAGATAAATTCCAAGCAACAGGAGGAGAGAGAGCCAGGGGACAGCCACAGGGAAGGCAGATAATCTGTCCAAATAATTGGACGTTTGGTTTACGACTTTTGGTAGCGCGAATATATTCGAATTTGATACGTTAAAAAAAATTTCCTTTTTTGCCTCCCTCCTTGTTCCTATCTACAAATGTATTTTTTACCGCATCTTCCCTTAGGATTAGGTCGATTGCCTAATACCCACCAGCAATCTAGTAACTTCCCAAGGATACGTAACAATACTCGCTACTCGGCACAAAACCCAAGTGGGATACTAGATTTCGCAGCCTCATTCGCATACAAACTGTATATCCAAGCGCATTAACAGAAATGCATGCTTACCAACGTTCGCGACGTCAAACCGACAAATCTCGCGAGAGCGAGAAGAAAAAAAAGGAATTTTTGTTCTTTTCAACCCAAAGAATTCAGTCTTCCCACTCCACTATACTTTTCATTCCCCTACAACACCCCTAAACCCTTGCACCACCCCTACATCTCCAGGGAAAACTGTCAAGGGTGGCAGGAGTGGCAAAGTGTAACGATAAAACTCGAACGTAACTGATTTTCCACCTTGCGCGTCAATAAAATTTCTTAGCGTTCCCCGCTGCACGTCATTTCCCGCAAAACTCGCAGCATCCATTCGTCTTGAAATATATCAAACCATTATTTTTTTTAATTATTACAAATTTACCACAACAAAAATTTATCAATCCAAAACGCTGTACCCAAACGAAAAACAAAGATACAACCTAAAATCTCCAACTTTATACTTTTCTAATATATTCGTTATACTATATACAAAAAAAACCAAAGGGTGTTCAATACAAATTTTGCAGTATCACGCAATATCATTCAATCATGTCGCACGCGTATCTCGTTATACTAAATAAAGGCAAGTAATTTCTCCATAGATTATATCTGGCAACTAAACCATTTATTCCACTTGGCATTCAGTAAGCTTATCGCGTAAACGCTGCATCTCGCGATCCCTCCCCTCCCCCCTCCGCCTCCTCCAGTTTAACTGCATTTGTTATCTCCGCGATGGCGGTTGCGTTTCCGTTGTTGTTTTCCACGAGGACGCGAGGGGTGTTTGTCCAGACTAAGGAAACGTTTTCGCATTAAGCATAATAGCCTCAATTAGTACGCGAGACAAGTGGCAGCTAATGAAGCACAAGTATTCATCGCTCGGATACTCAGTACGTCACGTGTAAACTAGAAAATAGTAATTAATGTCAAACGGGGAGGGGGTGGAAAGTATAGGAGGGTTGTCGATAATGGGGATGAACTTTTGATTGGTAATGAATACGCATGGAATTTGCTAACATCTTTTTGTCACGTATTCGCAAAGTTTTCAGGTTGCTTCAACATCATTGCCCACGCGCATACCTGTGACAATGAAACGTATAATTTGACTTTTATTGACCTTGTCCTGGGTGGTGACTTAATTGACGAAACGATTAATATTATGAATTTTACTTGGACCCTGGTTTATTAAAGATGGCCAATTTGCCATTGGATAAATATTTACTGCGATAATTTAAACTTGACATGATCAAACTGGTCCTACGTGAACGTTCTGTAGAAATAGAACGTAAGGGATGAGGTTGGAAAAGGGATGAAACGACCACGGGGTAAAAGTTAGCCGAGAGAGAGTTGTATCGTAGAAGACGTGAGCTTGAACCCCGAAGGGTTTGTTTGTGAGGTGGGTGGGAAATGGGTGCAAAGCAGAGGTTATGCTATGTCGGGTCATACGTTACCCTGCCAATGGCGTGAGAGTATTTCAGCAAGTAAACTGAAGACGTTAATGACTCGTATTCTCTGACGAAGGGATGACCTGGGGTAGGTTTAGCGTGGCAACCCCAAATCGTTAAATGTCCATGTATAATGAAATTCTTCGGTTAACGAAATAGGGATGTAAAATTCCAAGTCTGACCGAGGTGAAAAAAAAAGTTACGTGATGTACAACTTTTTCAATCCTGTCATATAGTTCAAAAAATGTTCAGGTGATGTAATTAAAAAAATTATATATACACGTATACCGTCCTCGAAAGATTTATTTCAATGAAAGAAGTGGCAGATGTAATATTTCACATGAATTCACTTCCACATCGAGAGGCAATGTTGACCACCTACCGACGACATTAATCTCCCGAAACTCTATTATCTCGAAAATATTTTTAAAAGTATGACACGGTACTTTCTATACTTTCTATACGTTGGACACATACCGACGAGTCTATGGATATAGATATACGTATATGTATAGGTATTCATATATATATATTGGGTACTCGCATGTAACGCTACCAACCTACACGTTATAGAACTTTTCTCTCAGTTGTAGGTCGTCAGGTTGGTGTACCGGAAAGAATTGCGGTATCAAACCAGGTCGATGCTTTTGTCTTAAAGCTTCTTATTCGCGACTTGTTCGTTTCACCTATAGGTTTCCCTATCGCCATCTATACTCTACGCTATAGTACACTGTAACTCCAGGGACTGTAGTATCATGTGATACTCAATGGTTCACTCTAGTATTTCCCACGACGATGCCCCTGGCTGTCTTTTTTGTCCTCCATCGAACTTTTTCGAATACCTGGACTTGCCGATCGAAGAAAGCTTCCATGACGAAAAGCTTCCATGAAGAAGAAGATGAAGAAGAATGATGAAGAAGATGAAGAATAAGAAGAGGAAGAATAAGAAGAGGAAGAAGTAGTAGAAGAAGATCGACAAAGACTCATTGTAGTCGAAAATCCCTAAGATGTTAGCTAATTAGATTTTTCTTAGGTTTTGGTTACCATTACGTCACTGAACTATTCTCACTTGACCAATATAAATTAGTGACGTCAGATTGAATTGTTTTGTCGAATTTAGAATCAAAGTTTCTACAATCCACGTCGCAGATTAAAACAGGAATTAAATGAACGAGGTCACTTATGCTTATGTACGTGCCATGCGTACGTGATGCAAGTAGTAAAGCTGCAATAGTAACCAGACAGTCTATATAACTAATTGCCATTAGTATAATTATTATATAGTATACGGATACTTAAATCCATCTACTAAACTATGTCACTGTGATATATCGTATGCTGTAATTAATGACACTAAACTTGTCAATCGATTGTCTAATTGTCAAGTTTTCCAAAAGTTCAGTGTCAAAAGGTCAGTCGACATGGTTTAATACGCAGCCGCGACTACTAGTTTGTCCAAAGTTTCCATTAGAGCTTTACGGAGTTTCCTAATAAATAAAACTAGCTTCGTGCCGAAAAGTTCTGCTGTACTTGAAACTTAAGTGAGGATTTGGGATTTCCTTAGCGAAAGCATAAATTGCCACGTTTCTCGTTAGAGGGTTTGAGTGCCAAGAAAATCTTTGATATTTTCTTCTTTACTTCATAGTGGTACAGGTATAGATTAGCTAGATTAGTTTGAAAATAATTTTCGTTAAATTCCTAGCCTCGAGCCTCATTTTTGGGGTCGAATTGGACGGTAATTTCGATGCGAGAAAAGTAGCCAAAGGAAATATAAAACGTCACGCGATGGGTCGATGAAGCTTTTGAGATCATTAATTAATCACGGACCACTCCTTTATCAAGAACGTTTCATGGCCGGAAGCTTCACCGCAGACAGAGATTATTATTATTATAGCCAAGAAAATTTTACGTGGCTCTGGTTCATTGTGAAAGTTTCAGTTAATAAATGTACAAGGAGTGCTTTAACGAAATACTAATAATTATAAAGTTTTTTTTACAAATCCATTGATGCTGTAAAATACAAGGACGAGTGAGAATTGGCATAGAATCGGCACAAGAAACTTTTAACGATATAATGAAATTCATAACTTCTATTTGTTGTATACTATATCATTGAATTAATAAAATTCAGAAATTACGATTATTATTAATTATCATGAAACTATTTGAGTCAAAAGCCTTCGCGTGATAATATTCAACTGGTTTCAGCTACTTTCACTATGAACTCAGTTCTATACTAACTACTCTGATTCGATTAGTATATAGTTATACCTGCAACTAGAAACCTATTAATAACATAATATATGATATATCATTATATATGAATGAGGAAGAGGGGTAGTCATTTTTTATGGGTTATTCAAAAGTATCGATTCGATTACCATGTTAATTATAAAAAAGATAATTATCTCCGGTGGCTTGATTCTGAAGTACATGGGACATAATTAACTATTGAATGGAGACGACAAAGACTTTTTAGTGTCCCATGGGAAATTGCCTGTAATCATAAACTCGCAAAAGCTTACAAATCCGCAAACGGTAGAGAAAGGATTTTCTGCTTAATTGAAGAACTTTTTCGCAGAACCGTACGTAGCAGGTACCAGTACACGTTGTGCCAGACTCGTTTAGGACATTGGCCCGATTGGCAATAAAACAATGGCTACCGCCAGCTTGTAAATAACGGTTAAGCTCCGTGGGCAACAAACCACCACCGATGCAAGGGTGCCTTTAGCCAAGAGAAAACGGAGAACAAAGAAAACCCTGCGCAGTCACGGAAAAGTCGAATTCTCTGGAAATTCAGGTTAGCCACTATAGCTGCGAATCGAAGTAATTCCAATTTCGTATCCAACAGTTATTCGGCCTCTTTTAGCCTCTCGCTGACTTTTCCCCTTGGCGCTATTTCCCTCATTATTCTCTTCTTTCTGTGTATTTCTCTTTTTTGATTAATTTATTTTCAGTTCCTTTGTTCCCGATATTATCTTTTTTATTCCGGAATCTAATCTCAATCTCTTTTGGAGTGTCCCGTTTGAATTTACCTTTTTTCATCTCTGCTTTCACTCCACACAGTCTTTTTTTGGGACTGCTGTATTTGATATTGTACGATTTCGATACTTCTAGGTAGAATTCGAAAGAGGGAGTAAGTTTTTTTCTAGTTCAAAGTCTACCAAGTCTGACTAATCCGGCATAAAGTATCGTTCAATCATATTTATGCTGTCACAGATTCTGGTAAGAAATTTTCTTTTGGTAGTACTTCCAAAAATACTGTTAATTACATTCCTGACAATGCAATTATTTTCGTTCAAGGTCAGCGCGTCGTTACACATCTCCCTTTCAAGAATTAGAGGAAAACCCAAAGGAGAGTGTCTTTTTGGAACGATATTACCTTCTCTTCTGAGGAAGTATAATGCTCTCGCCACAGAGAGAGAAAGAGAGAGTGAGAGATAGAGAAATTAAACAGAGGAGAGGAAAAGAGAGAGCGAACAGAAAAGAGGACTGCTCCGCCCGTTGCTGATATCATTAGGAAATTTCGTCTTCAGTTCCCGAGGACAATCTTCGTCTCATTCGCGTCTTCCGTAACCTCGTTACCAGAATGTGCCACCGGCTTGACGGATTACATCTTCTCGCACTCCCTAGTATTCTTGTCGACGTTCAACGCCAACGTCGACGCCGATGCTCGCGGCGGTGACGGTATCGCTATCGCCGCTGCTACTAAGGACGCGGCTTCTCTTATCGTGAGTCGCGAAATATCGAGACAGGAGCGATCAATAAATACCGCCATGCCACGAGGAATGGAGCGAAGTGCCGTTAGGATTAGAGTGTTGCTCAATGGAGGCAGATTATAGTGAACCTGGTAGGATTGGAAGAAGAGAAGGGGAATTTTTGGCGTTCTTGACTCAATGTAAATAAAATCTCTAATCTTTTCGAAAGCTTGAGTCAATTTGTTTTTTTACGTGGAACAATGATTTTCCCTAGATTCTATAGTCACGTTCGTGGTGTTCAAATAAAGAAATAGATTTTTTATTCCTCAAATATTTAAACAGATAATTTCGGAAAATACAATAGGCTATGTAAATATGCGAAATATTTGCATACACGCGAAACAGAGGAAATACTGTGAAGCTTGTATTCTTGTTTACTTGCAATATTTTGACGATTAAAACGGTAAATTATTTCGACTTTCTCCGGATTTTAATTATTCCTTCTATGCACAAACTTGTGTACATTACATGTGCAAAATGTAAAATTATTTTCGATGAACAATACTACTACAACTTACAAACTATTTTCCAATTTTTGAAGAAAAAAAAACTGCAATCTCATACGTAAATATTTGTCCTCGTCCTCATCCCAATTTTTACATTACATCTCCCTAGCGCATACGCCAGTCCAGGATTATTCGCAAAAATGTTAATCGCGTTACGTCTACATTATTGGCACACGTGCAGTTCGTAAAGCAATACCGAAATTCACACAGTGGCGATCACGCAGCCAGAATGAACAAACCCAGAGAATCGCAAGCAAACGTTGACGTTCTCTTCGCCGTTAACGTTGCACACTACTTGCACGACCTACATTTCACGAATTGATGTGAAACCACACGTCGCGTTATCACCGAAGCATATGTGCGGATCAGTGCTGATAGGTTGAAACCCAATTCAGAGGACTTTGATCAATCCATCAAACAAAAAAAAAGAAATTGTATCGCATGAACAATAAGATACCGTGCAATTAACGACTGAAGCTAGATACTACAGGTCATCCAAACCGCTCAGAGTTATCGTGAACGTAGCTGCACACCGGTGGCAGTTTTCACTTCAGTAAAAAAGTCATGTTATATAATAGTTACGTTTGCCGAATATCGAAAATATCTCAAAAACATTGTTCTTGCTATTCCGCGATGCCGATTGGTCGTCGCTGTCATCATCCAGCGCGTGTGATTTTGCCGTTTGGTGTTCGCGGTCACTGCGTGCAGTCAATTTCACAGATTTTGGTTACCTCAGGAATGTAAAGTTACGAAATAATTTTTTCTATCGTTTATGGAAACTCGAATAGGTGCTCCTCCAACGCGCGCAATAGGTCTTTGTTTAATTAAAAATTCGATTTAAAGTCATCGTCGCTCCCGGAATACTAGACAATGTTTGTGACGACGTTGATGTCATTATTGATAGGGAACGTTACTTTACGAGGCAATATACGTGACGATAAATAACCGACGATCAGTTTTATATCCGATCGTTACTGATATCAGTATATCAGATCTACTATCAGTATCTACATAGCTATTACGACAGTATAGAATCTACGGGATCGCGATGATTATTAATCCGTAGAATAAATAATACCGGAATTACGTTATAAAATGAAATAATTTACACGCGTATAGCAAATCACCCAGGTATAAGTCATTGAATTTTATCATTATTAAATCGATAATAAAATTTTGCTAGAATATTCATTTCGGCAATTTATACCTGATGCCACTAAATAAAGAAGAATATTCTTACTGCAGTATTTAGTTTATTTTGTGACTAGTAAATCGACGATTGCATATACAAGGGATGAATACGGTAGTGATTAAAAAAGGAGATGGTTAAAGTCAATAAAAAAAATTAAGTTCTTGCAAAAAGAAATTAATATCATCGCCGCGGCTTTCTGACACTCGATAAAAGCGTCGCGTGCGGAAAAGCGCGTAATCAAGGCCGCGCGCGGGTTTAATCTTCCTATCCCAACGTTCTCATTAAGGCTGGTTGTTTGCGCGGATCAGAGGATTGACGCGCGACACGAATTTCCTTTATGTATACGTTTATATTTACGTACTTAAGTAAATTGCAGATTTCCTATTTACCGGCATTTTATTTTCTACTTCTCGTATTCCCCCAGCATCCTTATCTCCTGGTCACGCAGTCGGCTTCTAAAGCAGACTTTATGTAATGAAAACACGTTCCCTTCTCTTGTTCCATAGATATTAAAACTTTTCTGGAAAAGAATTTTCCCGACATAATTGAACGAGGATACTCCGTACCGACATTGTCGAAATCCAATTTACTTTAGCACATCATTACGCGCTAATTACCTAATAATTACTACAGCCCAAAGGTGACTCACTTTTCAAAGTAGACCAACCAGTTGTTCCTCCTAGTTTTCATGCAACCAACAAAAACTTATCCCCGGATTAAGACATAATCCAGTTCCGTATACAGATGAGGGGAAGGAGTAGGGATAGAAAAAAGTAATCTACAAAATCGTGAGACTGCGGTAAAAGTACTAGTGAAAAATTGGCTTGGGGTTTTTGGTTACTCGTGTCTCTCTCTCTCTCTCTCTCTCTGTCTCTCTCTATCCCCGTTGGGGATGTGAAATCGATCAGTAACCCTTTTTTCTATTTTTCAACCTGACGGAAGAGTCCTCGAGGAGGCGCAAGGACGCGTTATCCTCTTCTTGGATCAATGGCGTCAGGCACACGGGCATTCTGGTTCGACACTTTTTACGTGTTTACTCGCGCCCATGTAACGTCTGACAACTAAACCGAACATTCTACTCGAGGCTGCTACTTCTTCGTGCTTCTTTCTCGTCTTCTGTTTTTCATTTCACGCCGTCTCCTTTTTCACTCTGCTTTCTTTCAGGAAGCCCAATGGATGCAGGGATATATTAATCTTCGTCAGATTCTCGCTGTGCTTCAGTCATTAGGAACTCCCACTGTTTCTATAGGTACCAGCTGCTACGCACTTCGGCCGTCTCCCACTACCAGATTTTCACGTCTTTTACAGACTGCTGTAATTTCTTCTTTTTTTTTCATGTAATCCTTTTTTCAACGTAACTCTTCCGCGATTATTCTCGATAATTGTTTAATTTATTCACCGGTCGCGTTTCACTTTATGAACGTATTAAAAGCTCCTCCCTCTTCATCACGGGTTTACGACTATGACTGTCGTTGCGGTCTATTCGCGTGGCATAAAGATTAATACGTGCGCATAATTAATGAGGTTATGATGCACCAAGCCTCGTAACAGGTATACGGGACACCTGTTTCTCTCTGTGCTTAAATCACTGCTGGTCCATGCGAAAATGCAAATTTCAACGTTTATTCCCAGTATGGTAGCATTAAGTAGTTACGATAGTTTATCAATATGGATATACCACGTATACAATACGTGCTGCTCCATTGACGAAACTTTTCGAGAATATACAAGTTACTAGAATTTTCATATCAAAAGCAGCATCCTTGGTATCAGTTTCAGTATCCATTAAAGTTGATGCTCGAAGAACGACGGATATATCGGTAACGCCCGAATAGTTTCTAAAGTTAAACGAAATTATAGTAAAAAGTGAAAGAGAAAAGCCACGACCAGTAGTGATAACTTGATTAGAAAAATTTAATTAGCCAACCAACAGCATATATTATTTTCTCATTTTACCACAAACAATCCTAACAGAGTTTCCCTCTCGCGAAACTCCACAACTTCTAAGCTTGCGCGCATTAATAATTCAAATTACTTTGTGGATCGTAAAGCCCTTGTACCGCTATTCAAATCATAGCTACCAACCCTATGTATATAGAAGCGTATATTCCCATAAAATTCATAGACCTTGCACTATACAGATAATCAGGTAAAATCTCAAATCACAGCATCCATCACAAATTCGAGCAATGCATCAATCTATGATTGAAATCCTAAAGCTGATGATGCTGGATCGATGATTCTGGGAAGTGAAAGCAATGGCGTAGGTACAAAGAGGAAGTTGTTCACTGGTGAACCGTATCAAAGGCGACACCACCGCAGATGGACAAGCAGCATATATATATATATAGTGTGGATACAGAGCAGAGGATAGATTACAGGCTTATAGGATTCCCTTGGGCGATACATCATCCGGTTTCTCTTCGGCTTCAAATCAATTCAAATTCAGGCCGTGAATTCGCTTTAATAGTGTCTCGATAACTCCGCTCTCGATCGCCGAAGCCTCTCCTAGTTATAATCAATGGGTTATCCCTGTACCGTGGAAATTGAACGGGTAGATTATTCTCGAGGGCTCGTGCAAAATATTTAACCTAAAACTTGATTAGAAATATTGGACCAGTAATAGGAATATTAGCTAAGTGGCTGATACCATATAATATATAAAAATTGTTTGCATTATTTCAGGTCATCGAATGATACTTTAAGTCATTGGATTTGTTCTGTGACAACTCGCGTATGTAATATTTTCACTTGTGAAGAACGTAATGCACGTGCACGAAGTTAAGAATAATGATTTTGATTATGGCGAAGGGTAACAGGTTGTCGATTATCACAGTGAAATTTAGTATAGGAAGAGGCAACGTGCTGTTGCTTTATATTGGACCGTCAGCTGCTTTCGTTTTTGTTACTGCAAACGGTAGAGTACGTGAGAACGTGAATGTTATTTTAAATCAGAAGAAAAACTGTGGCTTTCAAGGGACTAGTATAATTACAAAATTTTCTCTTGAATAATCGAAGCGACACGGAAAATATGTTAGATAATTTTTCGATGCAGTTAAACAAAGGAACTCTTAAAAATCCATACCAAAAAACCTATACTTCGAAAATAGACTTAGGTCGGACTAGAGCACCGAGAAGATATTGGTAAAGAAGGCCAAGCCCCCGTGTATTCTGGGTCTGAAACGAACTGTATGACATTTCAACCCCCTCCAGAACTTCTATTCTGGTTTCAGCATACATATCTCCCGTGCCCACTGTGGCCAGTATCCGCTAGACACAAAATTCCATAAGGCTTGGCACTCTTTACTAGTATCTACTCGTTGACTAGGCTTAATATATTCGGTGGTTCGTGTCTCGACTAAGTAAATCGGTTTGCGACGAAATGTTCTGCATACGAAGTAGAAATACGAAGGATACGTTAATCGACGAAAAGTCAAGCGTAAAATTTCGGTTGGATTATGAAGAAGGTCGCGCCATTGGTCGGAGGGGTACTTCTGGTATAATTCCACCAGTTTTGAAATAATTAATTTGAATGGGACCGATGAAGCGTAGACAGCAGTTGGGTACCGCGGAAACAATGGCTGAAATATCCGGTATTAAGGCCAACAGTTTCCCGGTCACGTCAGCCAGCAGAAACCCATTCATGCTGGTAATCCCATAAATAAACGTGACTTGCTGAAAATCTGCTGTTCGAATGCATAGGGTTTTGACGGGAACCATGAAAAATAGGATACAACCCTTGCGCAGATACATCAGACAAAAGTCAAGCTTTGTGGAAATTTATTTATAAACGTATCATGAACCCAACGAAACATTCCAGCATGAGTGAAGTTAATTACAGAGAAAGAAGTTTATATCCTGTGAAACGAAACAACCATACGACTTCTGTACCGTAATATTGTATTACTGCCGATTTACGTAACATGAGAGAAAATTTGTTGGTCGCGTAAATGTTTTACTATAGAAAGAATTCGACCAATATATATTCAATATATAGGTATACAATATATATATATAGCGTCCCTAGATTTCCCTACATTCTAAGAACTCATGAATTCGAAATATTGTACATCCACAGGATAATGTACAGTACGAGCTTTGAGTATACATATAGGATCTAAGTATATTCCGTAAGATGCACTTTGAACTTCTAGTCGTAAAGTGATACGAATACAGATGATAGTAAGGAATTTCTGACGCGAGGTCGAACTAACGCAAAGTAAAATAATTGACGTATGATAAACAATGTCAGTATCAATGCTTATCCAATTTTTCGCTTGATAAGTATATTAAATGGTATCACTTGAAATTACACTGAAATTCATTTAATTAGCAATTTAGTAGCAGTGAGTTCAGGACTCTTTTTATGGCATCGTATTGTTTTGTTACGCGAACAAAATGAATTATTTGTCTTCGCATCTTGTGCCTGAAATCCTATAGGATGAACAGGATGAACCCTCACAGGATTCGGGACATAAATCACCCCCACCCTCAACCCCCCTGATAACTCGTCTGTTTAGTCCTGGCTGTATTGACGCTGGGTTAACCAGCCCTGATCGACTGCAGATGACAACACGACTGTTCTGATTACACGGAGTCTGTATGAGGATGTCCAGGACATGTTCCTGGAAGTTAGATCGAACCGGAAATCGAATGGAAATAAGGCGGCAGAGAGATCAATTATCCGATAATCAATCTAACTGACATGGAATCCCATAATACACAAATTCGTTCATCGCTCTGAGGACTGTAAGAAAAAAATTTTTTTAAGGGTTATCACAAGATTTTCGTAATTCCAAATTTGATGGAATTTCGGCGATTTCAATTAATAAAAAAGTCAGGTAGAAATCCATCGATTTTCCGAAGTGTGTGTGTGTCATTCAGTGAATGTGTCCCGTGAAACAATAAAAAGAAAAAGAAAGACGGTATTCGAGTCAAGAAGAAGAGGGTGAAAAAGAGAAATAAAGAAGGGTGTCTGGTACTTCCTGTAAAAAGGGGTGCGAAAAGGGCCGTGACAACAGGGGTTGAACGGGATAGCAAAACTCAAGGGGTAGCGACCTATTCTCAGACTTCTGTACCCTCCGACAACCTGCTCTGTCGGGTGCTACCGGGTCTGCCGAGCTTTTGTTAAAGAGACAATTAGCATTCTGCAAACTGCAGCTAGGTGGAGCTTAGGTGGGGTCATTAGAAAAGCACTAAGGTCAGCAATGGGGCGGGGGATGGCACCGCCATTGCATTATACTCCGACGGCCTTGTACTACTCGGACGGCCATCATTAAAGACCATACCACAATTTGAGTTCTGCCATCGTATTAGAGTCTAAGCTTAATTTTCGTAATAGCCAACAGAATAAATGACAGACCTAACATTTATTCCAAATTATCGCATTCCTATTCACGAGTTAAAAAAAATTCTTTACAAATTTAGACTTTTAACCAACAAATCTTAAATTCATAAAGAAAACGTCTGACATTCTTTTTTCTCAAAATAATTAAGTGAGCCGAAAAATACGAGCCGACGTCAAATCAAGTACTAAAATGACGACCTAGCAAAATACCACTAAATATCCATACACATGTGGCTACGGAAGGGGTGGGTACGTAAAATAATTATCAAATAGAATATTCATAGGTACGCAGTGAATAATTCAATATATAGGGTGTCTATTAACTCACTCGTTCACTCATTCTCTTCCTTACCTAGCTTATCTTCAATTTGGCAAACCAACCTAAGATAACATTGCGGACGTCTCCGGTGACGCTAGGCGTCACATTGATGACAAGTGACGACGCGTGACTGACAGAGTCACTTAATGTCCTTCGAATCCTGGTGAACAAGAAGCAACGAAGGATATACCATAAAGTGATCTTAAAAGCTCAGGAGTGGTGCTAAGACCGTCGACGTAACCTAACCTCATAAAGCTCGAGTAGTGATAACATTTGAGCGAGTCGGGTATTCTTCATCTTGATATCGTTTTAGTTCACTTCCTTTTGTTTTTTTTATGATTTTTTTTTCGTCTTATGGACTGACGTCGCGTGACGCTTTCGTCGAAGGAACAATTTCTGAAGTTAGAATGAAATGGCCAAGTGGAATTTTCGAGCTTGCGGAAAAACTTTACAACTTTCTCACCTTCAGTGAAATTCTCAACCGCAATCTCTGACCTATGAGGCCATAGGCATCACTGCATCGATTCTTTCATCACCGAAAGTTGTTCGACGATGCGCAAAGTGCGGGTTCTCGACTTTACGCGTTAATGGAAAGAAAGAAAAACGAAAATTTTATAATCGTATCCCCATAAAGCTCAAAAGCGTATTCCCGGTTGAATTCAATCGAGTGTAAATTATGTGAGAATTATTTCAAGAGAGAGCACGAGGATTTCTTTCTTTTTTTCGGGAAATTTACAACGCGGTAAAAATATTTAGTGGAACTTACAGAGCTTTTCGAAAAAAAAAAACTTTCTCGTGCCGTTTCTTCATCTCTCGTTTTGTTCGGGTGCGTTTTTGCTCACTTATTCAAATAAGTTTACCGGATGGTTTGCATAAGGTTTTGCTAATTACTGCCGGCATACCTATGCGCTATTTTTTTGCTTTTCTTCCAAATTCCATACGTCACGTATTGCCAACTTACTAATCGATGCATTATCAACACTAAGCACTCGCGTCTAACGTCGATATACAGTATATTCGCAAACTTTCATTTTGCTTGATGGAAATGATGTGAAATGGCCGCATTTTTTTTGTTTCAAAACTTTCCCTTCTCCTATACTTAAAGTAAAGTTTCGTGACCCAGAGACTAAATAGGAAACTAGAAATACACATATGTATACATATGCAAATACCTAGTTTGTATGAAACAAGAAGGAACAACACGAGCAATTGTAATAACGGAAGTGACATTTCATAATTATGTCAATACGAAATTCATTTTGTTGCTCTTATCACGAAATGAAATAAAATTTTGAATCTTTTAAATCTATCTGATTCTCCCTACGTGGACAATTGGTGAATATTTTTTATATAGAATTTCAAATTGTTTGGTGTCTGGAATTATATTACACGAGGATTGACTTTTGTTTTTGTACCGTGTATCCGTTCTTTCTCACTTATTCATTTATTAATACACTTGTTTCTGACATTATTGCTACTGCCGAAATGTCAGACGTGCGCGTTTTATAATTCACTTCTCCAAACATATATATCTGACAATGAAGCCGAATAAGGTTGATGGATCAAATTAAATATTTGATAGTGATAGGAATAAATTTATTATCAAGACGTCGTCATCAAACTTCCAACGACAAGTATTGAAAGCTTCGGTGTTTGGAGTTCTGCGAAGTTGGCGAAATATAGTTGAGTGATTCGGCAAAAAATTAATGGAATAAGAAAAATTCAATTTTTTTTCTAGATAATCGGTTCACCTTACTTATTCCCATTAATTCCTCCAGCGCGATATATAATCATAATCGTCTATAATTATTTATATAATTCATCGTAGCTAATTAAGCGAGATTCGTATGAAATTTGAAAAAAAAAAGAACTTGGCGCTATTTTATACATTTTTCCCAATAAATCGTCAGCGATTCAAAAACGTAATACGATTCGCCGTAACTCGCTTGGCGGAAATAAATTATTGGCAGCGTCTCTGTAAGTAACGCCCCTCTGTACCATAAATCCAAGATTCGCTAAAAATTTATGCGAGTTTTCTTACGGCACGAAGAACTTACTCTCGTGTGCGCGTTTTCACTTTTTACACGGCGTCCAATATTGGCAAGCATAAATGAGAATTTATTTGATTTCATAAAAAACATCCTCGGAAAATCCTTAGCCTTTCACTTACTTATTTTTTTTCCAAAATTTTCATAAAATCATTCTACACTCGCTACGAGTAGTAGATTAGGTTACTTCCTTTGAAGTTTAATTGAAAACGAAGCGTACCAAATATAACGTTTTCGCATGTGCGCGTAGTGGATGGAGTCTGCTAATCCCGCCAAGAGATACTCGAAGGAATAAGGAATGAGGAATAGCACGGAAAATTTAACTTGCCGTTTTATATACTCCGCGTAGTTTCCTGGAAGCAACTCTTAAGCTTTACTTTTAACGAGTTCAAGGTAATTTTCTTTCTACCTTTTCTTTCTCATTCAACTTTCTTTTTTTAATTCAAGTTCAGTCTTTATCCCGCGTACTTGAGCTCACTACTTTTTTGCACCACCCGTCACTACGTCCATTAGAAATAAAACAGGAGTCACGGCATACAATGTGCAATTAATTGGGAAGTCGTGACTTTTAAAAAAAAACTTATAAGAAATTTAATAAAAAATTACGTTAACCATTTGTATGGAACAACATTTTTGCTTTACTACTGCAACAAAGAACTTTGCAAATACTTCGAAGTTATTCGAATTCTTGTGTAAAGTTCGAAAAGAGAACTTTTTCAGTGACTCACCGTGCACAAAAATACGTTGTAATCTTCGAAAAACAATTTACATGTCTATATAGGACAGTCAATGCAAAACGTACTATTTATCCGAATCTTGTTGATCGAATGACGGTCGGGTACTGACTGACGGCTTTCAAGCTTGCAAGCTCCCTCTACCTCCACGTGCTTTCCGAGATAGGGGTTGTAGCGCCTCGCACGGTGGTTGTATAAACCTAAGCATGACCTGAAACTGGTCTTGCGCTTTCACCCCTTACTTTATGCTCGTCACCAAAAAGGGTTTTTCATCATCGAACAATGACAGATTCACGTGACTACGTTGTTTAAACAAAAACAAGAAGTTAAACACGACAAAATTCTCTTAAACGTAAACATAAAAATGTAAACAATACAAAATTACGTAATTTTCCTAACAGAAATATCCATATATGGTATTCTAATGTAAAAGTGAAACCAGGACTTTTCGCTCAAGTACACTATTTCCATAATCGCATAATAAAATACGCAGGTGAAATTTTTGGCGATTAAAGTAGAAAGACATATTTCAAAATGTGAATTTTCGTGGCTAACACACTCAACTAGATGGGGTTCATGACAGGTCGGGTTTTCCTACCGTCCATACATCACTAACCACAGTGGGTTAGCCTTGTACTTGTAGCACAAGGGATTATATACATTGTGTAAAGTATATTATACCGAAATACATAGTCTAAAATCCTATACCCAAAAAACGTTTGAATTTTAACACGCGCTTTCTTGATAGTAAAATTTTTTCCAAGCTTCCTGAAGCTTCTACAATTTTCGTATAATCCGACAATTCACTAGTCATGAGAAAATGACCATTATTTTTCATTGAAAAAAATTTATATAATTTCCTTATGCCATCAATTATTCAGTATTAATCAATCATACGTAATCCTACTGAAACCGTGTGTTTATTCAACGTGTCATTTAAGGCACAAGTGACATCCAACGAATGGCGATTTAACGTGAAGATAAAAATTAACCTGTAGTTAACATTGAAAAACCAAATTAACGTATTTATTGTTTGTTGCTGATCGATAACGGGACGAGAATTTTATTTCTGGATAATTATTTTTCCAATTAACGCCGATGGATTGCTTTTCTTTAATCGATTTCCGTCCTTCGAGTCAGACAGCGACTGTTATGGAATCGTTCATCACTCCTCTTGTTTATTATTTTCAATTGTCTTCTCCTCCTCGTCAGTTTTTCTCTTGCATTCTTCACGTTTCTTAATCACTTTCGTATCTACCTCTCTCTCTGTCTCTAACAACGCACGGACGTTTCAACGCGTCCTATACTCTTTCTTCAACCAGAACTCTGAATATCGAGGAAATAACAAAAATCCGATTTGTCGCACTTTCCCGCAACAGGGAAACAAATCGTACAGACTATTTGTCAAGACGAATTGAACGCTCGACAGATGTGGAAAGTTGAGAAGCTTCACTCTACATGGATCAGTTAGGTATAACATTTCAAATGCAGTCAATAATGCAATTGTCAAACAGTCGAGCTTTTCTTTCGCCATTCTTTTCAAGTAAATATAATTTGTCAAACTGCTTCAACACGACAGTCGAGAATAAACACACCGGAACGCTAGGCATACAAATAATATTCTTGAAAATTACCAAGGGAAAGAAAATTATGTTGAAAAAAAGTTATCTCGAGCAAAGTTCAATTTTTTGTGGTAAAAAGCTCCCATTGCCTTATGAATACTTTACAAATTTTTAGATGAGACTACTTTGATTGGACGAAAGTGAAAAACTCGATGGATTACATGAGCTTAGAATTCACGGGGATGGGTATCGCAAGATGATTAATTAATCAGAGGTTACACTTGAAAGCTCCGCTTGCTATAAACTGGAATAAAAAAGGGAGCAAAATTCTAAAATAAAAGTGGCTAACATAAGTTATATCGTATGAATGTTCCATAAGGAAGTAGTTCATTACTTTCTAAGTGACAGTTGAATATAACATAAGTGATACTCGTTATAATTCAAATGTGTAGGGCTGAAGTAGCAAAAATATATTATTCATCATCTGGCACTTAGTAAATTAAAGTCTCATCGATCCAGTGTGACCAATCAATTCCTCGTTAGTTTTTTTTTGTATCCTTTAAGTGTTAGGTTAAGTTACTTCCGTTTTTCTGCTCCCACTAATGCGTTTAATTAGCTACGAGTTAATTTTTTTCTGCGATTTCTAACAATTTTCACTAATAATTTTACTACTCCCTCTAGTGCAACAATCCATGTCGGAGTTAATTTACCGCATATCGAAAATATCTCGAAATTCTATCAGCGCTTTTCGCGATACCGGCTAGCGTGTGCGTCCACGGCATGCAGTAAATTTTTTTTTTAAATCCATGACTCTTTGCTTCCACCTATTTTTGTTTTTACTTAAACCACATCGCAAATGGGCAATCACTTAAATTTTGTAGGCCGAGTTAAATGGCAGAGTTCAAGGCAGTGATTGATGCACGAGCATCTTCACTACCCAGTATAGAAAAAGGCTGGGTTCAGATTGCCTCTTTCTAGTTTGTAAGGTATATATTTTATGTGAGGTTCTCAAACTGTGTTTCCAGGATTAGTTATCAAATTCATATACTAATAAATCTATACTATAAACTAATAAGACAGAACCCTACCGGAAGTAGTGAAATATAGCTACCACGAATTCCTATTATGAAATTCAAAGTCACCAAAACCCAACTTGCGGAGACGCAACGCTATAGAATCTTCGATGCCCTTAGGTTAAAGAGAAACAAGATTTAAAAAAAGAATATATCAGGAAACCCACACGTACCAGAAAAGTTATCCCGAACTTTGCCAAGTTCAAATCCACTTTCAGCGAAGTTCAGGAGCGTCCCATAGGTTGAAAACGTTAGCCACACTTCGACTGGATACTTTTTCAAGTCCAGTTGAAGTTTCGAGCGTCACTACGGCTCTTGTATGGATTTCACAGTGATTCCAACTACGTGACGTATTTCCATTTCGAGGGATTACTCGCCTAACTTTTTTATCATATCTTTTTCTCCTTTTACCTAAAGTCCAGAAAATCCTCTTACTACATAATTTGAAGGATCCTTCCTCATTTTAGTACAGCATCCGGGACAGCTTGGATTGGGTTATTATAAAAGGACTCCGTAATATCCGGGTAAACTTTCATACGGTAACTTTATCTTTTCGCAAAATGTACACCCGTTATATTATAACAGTGTGGATCAGCAGCCAAGTAACCTTACCGGATAATCGGCTTACCTGTAGATATCCCGATTATCAAGACACTTTGGTTCATCATGAATTATCGCGAAAGGGATACGAAGCCGTATAGGGATGACGTCAGGTGCATGCATCGATGTTACGCCTGGCGTCCCGACGCCGACGAAGACTAATGTTCCTCGAAAGCTTTAAAGAGTCGACGCACGTGCGGTATAAGTTACTCTACGAGCGATCGTAGTTTTGGGGCCTGGTGATAGCCCATTAGGACGATAGCTTTGAATTCCAAGAGGTTCCCTTGGGATGATTTAGCCTCTATTCCAACGAAACATCAACCACTTTCTCTTGGTTCCTCGTCCCCTTCAACCCCTGGTACTTATCGTCCCGCCACTTTTCATAATAACGCGAAAATAAATCCACGAGGATCAAAGTGCACCGATGTCACGACTTTATCTCGACCTTTATTTTTTGTTGGTACAAATTTTAATTTAAATTAAATTTGTCTCAGTTCACTATAAAGGTTGGTACTAACTGCCAAGAGAGGGTATACTGTTATTAATCAAAGAAATTTTGGAAAGTCATCGTCAAGATCTGCCCGAGGGATATGGCAATTACAGTTGGATGTTGAACTTTGGAGAATTGAGAAAGAACTTGGCATAAGATAAGCAAAGTAGGTTCGTGGGTAGGTTAGTAGTCTATGGTACAAGGTACAACGTGTAAGGTATAAGGTACAGGGTGTAAGGTATCACGGGACAAGAATTGGCCTTGCATCACAGAGGAAGTTGAGCCTCAGCTGCAACCTGAACTCTCGCGGTTCCAGCCCCCGTAATCTTCTAACGTGATTTTCGAATGGGAAATTACTTCAGCGAGATTCCGAGTAACTTGGGCCGCAACCGCCTGCGCGAAAACGTGCCCGTACTATTAAAGCGTTTACCGTACGTCCAACGTGAAAGTCTAGTCTCGAATTCAAATGACTTTTTAGCCTAAATCCTGGCATATTTCCTCGCTACGAAATTGCGCATAATTCAGTCGTTATAACGAATAAGAATCGCTTGGCCAATCACCCAGATTACATCCCTTCGTGCATCCCTTATCTCGTTACATCGTCACTTCACAAACTGTGGATGCAGCTTAATACAATCGTCTTTCATAATCAGTCAGTACCTACCTTACCTAATAATAACCATACTGGTCTCAGCATATAAATTCTTGTCGAAGTTTCGAGTGTATTAAAAAAAAACAAGCAGCTGGAACTTTAGTTAACCAAATGAATGGAGCTTTAATTTAACGATGTACCCACCACTCAAGACGTTAACCTTAAGCTCACAAAGACCTTCTTCATCTCTGAAGTGTACTTCAAGTAATCGCTCATGAACACGTGGCACCTTAATACTTTGATTAAAAAAAAACACGATCTTGAGGAGTAACAAGGGTAGCAATAGGTCAAGGGGTAGGTGGACGACGAAGGATTTCGATCTGACAAACAGCATTCGCACGAGCTAGTTTTCCATTGTTGGTACCCCCTGTTACGAGTAGCCATTGTTTGTGGTCGATAGTTTCCCCAGATCCATGTGACGTACACACCGGGACATGGCAGTTGACAGTTTTTGCTTGATTAATTGTAACGCACGCATGTGCCGGAATAGTTTCGACCGTCAAGCACGAGGTGTGTTCATCCCTGTCAGAATCCCTCGAGTCTGTACCATCATTGCTCCACTCCTACTGTCCCTAGTCGGAATCCTTGCCTTCTATAAGCTCCTTTGCTCATCCCCCAAGTGGCGGATATACCTTCGATTCAGTAAAAAAAATTGTCGACCTACGTCAGAGAATAGACAGCGCTGAATTTTTACTGGTTTATTTTTTTTCTCCCCTCCGAAATTCCTACGACGCTCGAGACGTTTGTCCGCGTCGGAAAATTGTCAAAATTTTCAAAATACTCGTTATCAGTTTCGTTCGGTGCAATATGATATCTTTGAGTCGATACCCAGTATCGGGTGTAGTATAAAAAATTCTTGTGTACAATATACATTTTTTTTTGATAAATAATTTTCTTTCGTAACACGTAATGCATTGATTTGCCACGAGGATTCGGTCTGAAAGGAGTCCGTGATTAGTCTCGGGCTAATAGTCCGTAATTATTTCCTTCCTTTTATTTCTTTGACGTAAATAAACGAATACTGTAAATTGGACGGGAACCCGATATTTTTCGAAAGGTCCAGATCCGGTTAATTGGAAAACGGTTCGATTACGCTGATCAGCCTGGGAAAACAAATGACGTTAACTGACGCCATTCGTAAGCTTCACTTCCTCGTTGCGTAATATCCCCTAGACAATAGACCTTGCCGCTTAAACATTTTACGAATAATCCTAGCAGAATAACAGTAGCATTGTTTTATTCGCGAATTTACAGTGTTTTCAGTTGGCGCATTTTGCCGTTTTGGAATCTAGGCCAATTGTTGCAGTGATTCTCTACGATACGCATATCCATATGCTGTATACGTCACTTGCACGGTTACGTCATGGACGAGCAAACCACTAAGCGGAATGTATAATATATTATTTTTGACTTTCAATACCCACGGAGCGACAAAATGATTTAAATCAGGTCGACTGGATATATGAAAATCGATTTTTAACGCGTCGCTCATTCTGAATAATCCCTTTTTTCCAGAGAAACTCCATTACGGTAGTGTACCGCGAGCTTTACTGTACTCTATACAGTAGTTGTATGATTCATCCAATCTCGTCTGCTGAAGCGCTAATGGGAAAACTTGACACCTTTGTTCGAGTCATACACGAGGTGTATGTATTCCGAGCTTTATACCGAGAAGCACACTTCAGAATTCACTTGGAGATCAAAGACGCCATTGTTCCTCCTTTGATAATAATTTTTTTCCCAATCATACCAAGAGATCATTCCTCGTTTGATATTCCTTTTCATCATCTTCTCACTCAATTACGCTACATCCCATATCACTGATTCATGCGAAATATGAAATTCACCTGGACAATGTATTGTACTTTTCAATTTACATTCTTTCCAAATGACATACAGGGGTAGGTGTGACAAGACTTAACAAAATAATATAGTCAGATCATTTTCAAAAATATAGCATGCTTAGCCCCACCTTCAACTAATTTTATGGCTAAGTCCATCTTGAACCACTGATCCCATCTTACCCAACCTTCCTGTGCGTCCCTAAAGTTCAAGCAGGAGAGAGAAAAAAAGCTTACCGTCGTAATTGTCAGAATACAGAAAAACAATAACAAAATTTCCACGCGTTTACAATAATTTACTAAAATTTCCTACTATAGACAAAAATTTCCCAAAATTTACTTCCCGCGTGCTCTTTCCCTGGCATTCATTTATCTCCTTTTCCTTTTTCGCTTATACTCGCTTTAAGGAGAGTCCGGCAAATTTTTCGCCATGAAAAATAACCGACAGCAGTACTACCAACTGCGCTCGCATGTGTTCTGCCTATAACTTAGAGGGAAGAGACAGCAGTTAGCCACCAGCAGTATTTCCCTGTCAGCCACAGAGAACACCGTATGACTACATCGCCATATTCCAACTGGACAATATACATGTGCGAGTACATCTTCGCACCCTGGCCTGACTCATATGTACAGTGCTGCCAATGTGAACACCTGAATATTATTTATAAAACTAAACCGTATGCATAGACAGCAGGTCTGATGAGCTACCAAGTGCAAAAATAGATATAGTCGGTATTCTCTTTTCTGAATATCTGCAAATTATGCAGAGCAACCTAAGCAAATGACTTTTTCTTTTAAATTCGCACACTCTGCCAGAGAAGGCAATTTCGAATCGAATATGAAGTACGTGTTTACCAACTGTTCGCGGCCAGCTAATTACGGAACGTGCACTTTGTTAAAAACGTCATTGACTCTGATTATTTGTCTGGACGTGAACGTAACCGAATTCGCGATTCCATGATTTCACGATTTCACGTGTAAACAGTAGATATTTATTCGCGGTCCGTTACATTACCTCGTGGACGGGAATCAAAACGTAAATGAACTGTAAATGTTAGTGTATGGTTATTGATCTTGCTATTGATTGCCAACAGAGACAGTGTTAAACAAGGAGATAAGATATTCGTGAAATTTTATCAAAATTTTTTATAAAATATGTAATTAACTAACTTTCGTGGATTTACTGTCATTCAGTCAATTTGAACTAACGATTAGTTACTGATATGCTGTAAATGATTTATTAACGCGTTTCCTTTTAATTATCAAGAGTACGTGCATCGACATTGTTCATCCATCGAATCGGTGCTTGTTTTAAAACCTACAAAAAATCTACGGTCCAACATTTCGTGTAATGAAGTCACGCACTTCGGCCTCGGGTATTCATTCAAACAGATACTGGTGCGCAAGTAACGTGCATCTCCATGAAACTGCACTGGCTGCAGGATGAGAACTATACGTTCTCTCGTAGCTTTCAGCTGCGATGTTAATTTGCGCTACTCACTTCAAACAGATTGCGCTTGCCCGTGTGTATTCACGAGTCATTCATCCGAGCCACCATTTTCATTTTCAATGTAATTTTAGTACTTGCCAAGTAGAAATTATCATATCCGTATAGATCTTAAAAGTAGTTGCGTGTGATGATTGACTGCAAAATACTCCCGTGATACTAAACGATTTTTTTACTTTTTTTTCTTAGAGCTTCTTTCGCGTTTTATTCATATTTTGCAAAATTCTTAGTCGTACGCGAAAACTATAATGAAGCATTGTATTACCCAATCATTTTAATTAAACAGTACTATGGATATCGATAATATTCGAATTGGAGTATTTTGCAATTTCGATAATTGCACGTTCTGCAGATCGCTCATTGATGCAATTCAAATCCTGCACTATGGTTAACAGTAACGTACTTCAGTCTGTATGATAAATTGATCCATCTTTACTGAAGTCCAAGTTTCTTCATTTTTCCATTACTCGTTTTCAAAATTGTACCATGATAAGACTAAAGATTGCAATGGCGATAAATAATGTCGGTAGCATATTTTTATCAACAAATGATAATCACTAACCTTAAGGGATATGAAATTTTTAACATTTCTATTATCCTCGTCTCAAATCCATTCTTGTTTCTAGCATTGACTGAAGATAAGTAGACTAGGTATTTTACGGAATTTCGTATCGCACGAGTCTTAGGGTCGTGAACCCTCGTAGATAGAGTTACCGTCCGAAATGTGAACTTTACGTGATGCACCGCTAGATGGTGCAGACTACTAAACAAAATAGCAATAAACGGTAAAATTTCGAATGCAAAATGTAAATTGTTATTTGTTACTGATTTTGAGAGTACTATCGATTACGAAAAAACTGGTGAAAAAAACATTTGCAAATATTGATTTTTGAAATTGAGAGAGCAACACGGACTCGTCTTTTTATCTTGCTTGTTCCCCGGATAAACTATGTGCTAGAAGTCTCAGGCCTCTTCCGGTCCTACCCTCCCTTCATTATAACCCCTTCATTTCTTCGCTAGATCTTCAGGATGACCGCTCACGCAAACATCGACAGCGAGTAAAAAAGAAAGAGAAAAGAAAAAGTCACTCACCACAGGATCCTCGTCTTCGATGTGCTGCATCTGTTCCTCGGCTTCTTCTTTATTTTCCTTCTGCATGACTCCCATGTCCAGTCCACCCTCCGAGTCTCGAGGTCCGTTCACGCAACGACTTGGCGATGCGACCTTGGCGATTGTTTTTGCACTACGCGTATTTTCGGAGAGAATTACTTGTTCACTTATTAAGACTCGATAATTACGCGGATTTTCACGCGCGATAGAGAACGACCGTGTTGCAGATATTTAAATAGACTGATTCACTGTGTTTCGCCTTTTTGGAAGTAGTGGTAAAGGGTGAAGGGTGTAGGGGGAGATTTCGTGAAATGGGCTGAAGGCCCAAGGCAAGAAACCTCAAGTAAAAGATGATGATACGATTGATGAATGATTATTACAAACATTACAATTAACAGAGGACAAATGCAGTGGACCGGATTAAGCAGTCTAGAGGAAAGATGTTTCAAAGTTAGAAAGGGAATGAAGTGGGTAGAAAAAGATTGTAAAATGGGCCCCTCCCCGCCCATTTCCGTGAGGTCCTACCTCTCCACAAGGGAGCTACGACCCCTCCGAGGCCCGACAGAGGACCGTGTTTTGGGGATTGAGGAAAAAACCCCCGAGTCCTGAGACTAACCTTGCTCAAGACTCGGGGGAAAAACCTCAGGAACGAAAGGAAGCCGGGTCGAGCGGCAAGAAAGACGTAAAAGGTAAGTTAAACGCAAAAGATCGACCCCAGTCTAGTAGACAGAGGGTGACTTTTATCTCAAAGGTGCTCAAAAGCACCTGTACTGCTCCAAGTGAAGCCGATCCAGGAACACAAGCGCGAACAGGTCTTTGCCCAGAGCCAACGGACTACCCCTCCGACCTCCCCACTGACACATAGGATCGTCTCTACCCACACGAGCACTCAAGGGTCAACGACGTCTTGAAGCAGTTT
>JARQST010000145.1:0-11475 GCA_030142225.1 Pachycephus smyrnensis
CTCTTATAGGAGACTCGTCCGACTCGTGACAGAAATGGCGTCCCGAGCGAGGGGAAAAGGCTACCCCCACTACGCTCAGGACTGGCTTGCCTCTAGGCTGCTGGCCGCCCCACTCTCGCTTCGCCACGCTTACCCCTAGCTTCCTCTAGGACGCCATTAATGCCGCTCACTGTACACATACAGAGCCCTATATAATTTCACATTATTGTTAGACAGTACTCTACCATTTCATTTTCTCTTTAGCTTGGAAAAATAAAAAAATGTTTTTTTTTCTAACCCAATCTTTTTTATTTTGCAACCAAATTGTGATTCGTTACAAATGTTTTCACCTACAATAAACGTAGGATGAAAAGAAAAAAAAAATTAAAATAATACGCACGCAGAGAGACTCGAACCAGCAACCTCGCGCTTACTAAGCCGAAGCGCTGCCCACTGAGCCACGCGCTCACTGGTTCCATTGTCTACGTTTAAGGGATATAAGGTACTTGGATATTTTCAAAATCGATTTTCTCGAAAATGCCTGGCCATCTAGCGGAATGGCTTTGCTAATGTGTTCTTGGGGGTCTGAACTTTATGTACCATAAATATGAAAACAATCCCTGACCCGGTTACCTGAGGGTCTCCTTGTCAGACGATTATTTACCGAGTTATTAATAATTAAAGTTGACCAATGAGACGGAGCGCGGACAGAGTACGCATGGGCGTAGCACGCTGTAGAGCCCCTCGCGATTGCTGTACATTCCCTCGGTTAAAATTTCATTTTTTCAAATTAATTAGTAAATGAATGAATAAATCAGTAAATGGATAAATGAATGAACAGATAAATAAACAAATAAATAAGAACAGTTAGAAATTGATCAATTAATTAATTAATTGGAAAAATATTATTGATTCATTATTGATGCATGCAATAATTTGGGAAAATTGATTAACCAATGTTAATTCATCCATTCATTCATTGGTTGGTTAATTAATCAATTCGTTGGGTTATTAATTGACCAAAATTAATGAATACGTTGGGGTTACGTGAAGGAAAAAGTTTACTCGAAGGAGTCAGAGGACATGGAAAAAGTGGTTGCCTGACTCCACGCTGCTGTAGCGATGGTGGATGTCGAGATGCTTCTCCAAGTAAGAAAGGAAGTCATCCGGAGAGCTCACGCTTGCCTGGCAGTCAACGGGGGCCAGTTCGAGCCAGTCCTATGAACAAATCGGCCCTTTTCAAGGTCACTGAATAAAAATCAGCCCTTCTCAGGGCCGCAAAACATAAAACGTAGAAGCGACAAATTTTCGCGAAAAAGTTTAGTTTTTTCAATAAAAAATTTACTTTGAAACCTTCTCCCACTTTCTAAAAGAACAAATGTCGTCAGGTAACAAGAAAAAGATGAAAAAACATGATTGATATAAATTTTATTTACGTATTCATTAATTTCGGACAATTAATTACCCAACGAATTGATTAATTAACCAACCAATAAATGAATGGATGAATTAATTAATGAATTAACATTGGTTAATCAATTTTCCCAAATTGTTGCATGCATCAATAATGAATCAATAATATTTTTCCAATTAATTAATTAATTGATCAATTTCTAACTGTTCTTATTTATTTGTTTATTTATCTGTTCATTCATTTATCCATTTACTGATTTATTCATTCATTTACTAATTAATTTGAAAAAATGAAATTTTAACCGAGGGAATGTACAGCAATCGCGAGGGGCTCTACAGCGTGCTACGCCCATGCGTACTCTGCCCGCGATCCGTCTCATTGGTCAACTTTAATTATTAATAACTCGGTAAATAATCGTCTGAGACAAAAACGTCAAATGAACTTTTAGTTCAAAATTTCACCCTTTTTCACCCCCTGAAAAATTAATTAATCGTTGTGACATTCTGTACTTTTACACCCTAGCCCGTGAAAACGCTATTACACACTACGTATTCCACATTTACACCATCGTAACTATACCACTATATTATTTAATCAACCACTTATGTAATCGGCCTTTATGATTTTTGCTTGCTATTTTTCAATTATGCTTTGTTTTATATTCTGCCTATAATTGCGATCATTTCGTATCATACGTTATATTATAATCAACATTTTGCGAATTATGTTACTTCCGTCATATAACTGGAAAATATTATATTATACCAAGTCATATTTTATGTTAATCCAACTTTATGAATCATGTTATTTCTTTATATGATTGGAAATCGTTATGCCAATCCATATTTTCTATTATTTTATATTCACCGTTCAGGCATTATGTTTCATCGGAATTTGTCACATCAAACCTTATTTTGTCTTTAATAAAAGATAAGCCTAAAGCTTCTCGAGACAGGTAACACTCGCGAGGTTTTGGGTAGAGAATCGGACGATCCAGGTATGTGACAACAAATAGATAATTGCTCTTCACTTTGATTCGTCAATTAATTAATAGAAGGGGAATGAGTAATCAATTAACGTCCAGCATAGGTAATGGAAGAGTTAAGAAATAGAAGTATTAAATAGGGTTACAGAGATTTGATCGCTCTCGTTTTTCCTCGTTCTTTCGCACTCGTTGTTTGGCTAGTTTCGACAGATTGACTTCGCTCTTGGTGTGTCACCTTCTTCTTGGTGCACTACTTGGAGTGTTGCGTTTGTAAATTTTATGCACAGTTGGCTCTCTGCCATTGAAACTTACAAATCATTATTAAATGTAGTATTTTTTCATTATTCGAGTATTCAAATCAGTTCCTAACAGTGAACTTAAGTGGAAAGCATACCTAGTGATTCTGTTCTCCGAGTTGTGTGAACGATCATTACCTACTATCATTTCATCAACCCCTATCACAAAATCATCGGGACTGAAGGTTCTGACGTATATCATCGCTGTATCAAGACTGCACCATCAACAAAATCCTTAAGGATCAACAATTCACTAAAATACTATTGAAATATACAAGGGTAAGTCTATGAATTCAATCGCAAACAATCAAGTGCACACTACAGTTCATTCATATCCAGAATACTTAGCCTACATAAAACGGATAACGAATACCCGAGCAAAGAAACCGTCAGATTTAACAGTTAAATTTCGTTCTCGATCCATATATCAGAATGCAGTAATAATCTCACGCAATAACCCATATCATCTCACTCAGAAAGTGTCGTGGAACCTTATTCCTATTTCTTCCGATTCTTTACCTACTCGAACAATTAATAAGTCACATAGACAAAGCGTTAACCATAGGAAATCCATATCTAGACTGTCCTAAATTACCGAAATCGTGACCAATCGAGACAGCTCCTACCAGTCAGCCCATTAGATATAATCAACTGTAGCCACAAAACTGATAAAAACAGAACAGATCTAACATGTGGGTGTACCGTTTAAAACAGGCAAGTCAAACCAACGAACCATCCTAACTATGTTTCTAAAATCATACAAATTCATAAACGGGGTATCGAAATATCCATTCAATTCATATAAATATAAGTAATAGCAAAATTCAACATATTTCAAGGAGCGATCGGAACACTACAGAGATTTTCCAGGTTCTTCGAAGACTCTTACGCAATGTAGTACTTTGCATTTTACTCTTCCTCTTCCTTCTGACATCACGTTGCTTGGTAATTACTTTGGATGCATCAATCAAATCTCTTTCTTTCATAGGTTCTTTCAATTTTAACCTTTCCGGGACCAGAAGCCTAATTTTAGGTTTCTGGCGATTCAAACTAATTTTGTTGTATTTATGGGCTTAACAGTATTACAATTTCTTAAAAAATGATTATCTATCTCGAAACTTCGATAGCTGCGACTCCGGAGTGGGGGAGCGGACGTGAGCCCTAACACGGAAAAAAAATTATTAGATTTACCGAAAACATTATTCATTTGACTAAAATTATTTCTTTTATTAGTATCTATTACAATATGTGCATTTATTTCGAGATAAATTGATATTACTCGTATAATGACTTTTTACTGCCTCATACCTCACAAAGGACGACATAATCATGTTTTCATACATGTTTTTCAACGAATTTTTTATTGCAAATGACGTTAAACAATCATTTTAACAATAAACAATAATATAACATTCAAATACAGCAAAAAATGCCCCGTAAAAATGTTGTCTCCCGGAAACCTAATATTAGGCGCTGGAGTGGCGCCGTCTTTTTCGTAGTTCAACCCACTGACAAGGACAAAAATGTTCTAGCGTTAAAACTAAAAGTCGTCCAAAAAAGGACCGGTCCTGTAAGGGTTAAACATTTTGAGAAATTTTATCCATCTGGTATGCTGCTATACATTGTTTTACACAAATACAACACTAATAAATACTGTGATGTTATTTCATCTACGGTACAAACGCGATACTTTCCAGCCACAAATTTCGGGACCGACGGATCTCTCGCGATAAGTAATTCGAAAAACCCGAAATCTATAATAGTTGGGCGCCAGGTATCCGGAAGGGATACCGATCTCCAAAATTCCTCAAAGCAAAAATATATTTTCAAAAAGTAAAAATCCGCCGGTAGCTCGACAGCTCAGCCCGTTTTCTCGAAACGATCTAGGTAGAGGGGCTAGGATCTTTTAGAGAACGGACAACACGAGCTACAGAAGAGAGAAAGAGATTTTTAGGAACAATAACAAAATCAGTTTATTAAAAACATGCAGAAATAATAACAAGGATTCAAAGAAATAATAATAATTCGGTATATAAGCCAGAATCACTTCTGAAAAGACAAATAAGCGAAAGTAAACGAGTACCATTCGGTACAGCGCACAAGGTGAAATTATAAGAGATATTACAAGAATGAAATGTTACAACATACAGAGAATCAAAATAGTTGAACAATGAGCTAATGAAATATCAAGTTGGTAAAGTGTAGTGAGAATACAGTCAATGCTACGTAACGACATCACAACGGTGGATAATTGCTCTTCCTTTCGGGAAGGCGTTATTACGCACGAGAACTTACGCTGCAAAAAGGCTAAATTCGCGAATACTCGACAACCACGTTAGAATGTCTCTAGACCGAAATATTATAGAGAGACACGATCACGAAATGGCGGATTACAGGTAGCAATGATGATATGAAAAACAATGTAAGCGAATATAGACAGTTCGAAACTACAAAGCTAAGTAAATATACCGAGAAAAGATATTACGCTAAATAAGTGAATCCATGCAAATTAATCGAATACAGAAACTGTACTAAATCGAAAACAGTACGTATCACGATCGGGAACCAATAGCGATACGGATCCTTATCCTGCCACAATCCAGACCATACTCCTACGCGAAATTAAATTCTGATGACAGGAATACTAAATGAAATAAGTGAGTCGATATAGAAAAGTTTACGAAGACATTGGAACAATCACAGAGTCACTCTCGGGTTTTCTACGGTACCGCTCGCCCTGTCCAGAGTCGGAATTTCCACAAGGCGGAAGAAATCTACATGATCCTTTGGATCTGTCAACGAAACGCGAATAAACGAGAACACGAGCGATAATCTGCAATTTTACAAGCCACAGACTCACCGTGAATTCCAATAGCAAAGAAACAGATAAATACGAAAATGACTCCCGCCCACAACCACTTGACGAAGAATGATTTGGTTTGGCGATCTTCTGCCGATGGCGTCCCCACCCTTACGTTACTTCGGTGTCTCGCCATCCACCGTCTTGCCCAGCGCGCCGTAATTCAAAATCATTATGAAGAGCCCCATCCAAATGTCTACGATAAATAATTTGGAAAACGATACATATTATACGTAATGCAGTTACAACGAGAACGATTATCCCCAACGAGATATTTGAGGACTGCGATACACGATAATTTTGTCCGTCGATTAACGCGAGTTCCTATTGCAGATTCAGTTATCGACGGCAGCCGGCGGCATCTAGGCCAGGCCCTTCGATAGGGGATTCTTATTCTGGAGAGTCCTCCTCGTCGTCTTAGCTTTCTCGGGGTGGCGGAAGCGCGTCCCTCTACCGGTCTTTCTCGCTCTTAACTAACGGGCCTATGATGGTTTCCCGCAGTTTTATAATTCCGTTTGGTGTTTCGATAGCGGTCGAAGCTCTTCTGTAGGCATCCATCGTGCCCTTGGTCCTGGGGGGCACTTTTCGAGAACGAGCGCTTGCGGTATAGTACATGTGCCGATGATTGGGCACTGCGGTATCTAATGTAAGACTCGCTTGCCTCCTCGCTGCCAAGTTTCCACAGTACAGACTCGGATACTCCTCGCATCCCTCCGGATGTCCTTTGCGGGGTGAACGTCACCAGGTGTTTGTGAGGATCATTCACACTCCCTTCCTTTGGCTCGGCGTTGATGTGGTGAAAACTGATTTCCGTCCGGGTAGCCTCTTCCTCTCGGTAGACATCGTGATCATGAGAGTTACAAAATAATGGATTCAACAAGAAATTAGAAATACGAAATAATAAAATAATGAGTAGACGCTGGAGTGCTTTGCCGTGGTTGTGGGCAGTTGCAATGGAGCGGTAATTGCGCTCCATCGAGAAACGCGAGAGCTATCGTACCCATAAGTGTGACATAATTTTGCAACGTCACAATACTTAACCACTAATACGGCACAGAATTCTGAATATCACTATTATAATCTTCAGTATTCAACATGAAAACCTAGGAAAACAGTAATATTGACGTTTCGCGCCGAAAGTGACAAACGGGCCAAAAAACGTCCAAGTGTCAAGAGACTCAGTCGAGTCTCGCGCCAAGTTCAGGCAACCGACGGTACAGGCGCTCGGCCGACCGAGACTCTTTATTCGAGTCAACTCGTAGTATACGTGTTAAGATAGGCAACGAAATACGGCAGCTCGACGGCCGAGGGTATTGTACCCGAAATATCTCTTAATATCTGAAACTAATATTTAATCAATGGCTATACATCAGGACAAGTTAATGATTACATTCATACTAATTCTAAGTATCCTGAATCGATTGCCCCAGAAATATTTGACATTATATACGAGTGCTCGAGGGATGATAGGATTTCAGTTCCTTCTCCGTCACCGTCTTCGTATGTCCGTTTACTTTTTCACACCGCAGATGGCGTTAGCTGCTTTGCCTTTTTATCTTTCTACACGACGGATGGCGCTGGCGATTCACCAATACATGACACAATTAAACAACCTCAGTGAAGTTAGCGGAGCAACTTTGAGTTTTATAATTTTTTTTCTACCCGTTTGTTTTTCGTTTGTTTGTGATTGTTAGATTAATTAAAATATTTGTAAGATAATATTTTGTTTGTTATATCGAAATGAAAATTTCTACGTGATGATAGCGGCAAAAATATTATTTTTTATTTTTATGGTCCAGTTTCGGCTACAATCAATGCGCAATCGTTTGTTGGTCATGAATTTACTAATTAGAACGTTTGTTAGTTACCTGCTCGGTTACAAAACGCAAAAAATCATACCTGATCTACCGGCATGTATGCGATACAGCATCGTCGTGTGATTAAGCGAGTGGGCACCAATAGTCTTTTGTCGCGATATAGACTACCTTTACACGGCGGTCTTATTCCGGTTTAGTTAATACTGATCTAATGGAATTGACAAATCACAGACATTTCTATTTCTAAAGAATATTTGGAATTGATCAATTTCTTCAGGTCAGTACTAACTGAACCGAAATAAGACCGCCGTGTAAACGTAAAGACCCTTTAGTAAGAGACTGGTCACGCGATGTCTTCTTTCTGATTTTGGTAGCACTATTTTCAGGCAAACCGGATATATTCAATCTGCGATTATACCGAGCAAACTATGAATGGAATTAACTTTAAATATCAGTTTTGTTTAACGCCTCCGCATTTCATCTTATGTAGCCTAGTGAATGGAATGAAAGTCTCGTAATACAAAAATCTCTAGTTCAATTCCCCGTACCATGAATTTTTAATATTTTATTTAATCATTTATCCATCAATCATTTTATTTATTTATTATTCTACCCGTTAAGCCAAAAAATGACAGAAAAGAAGCGAACGAATGCGTGCTATGTATAAAAAACGATTAAGAGCAATCAGAATGACAGTTAACAAAATTGAAAGCAGCATCGCAGGCAAAACATTATGAACGTTTGTTAAGGAAACTTTTCAATGAAGATCAAATCTCAGCGTTATCGAGAAAAGACACAAAAAATCACAAATGGTTTAAAGCTACGATAAAGAAAGCTCTGGAATTAAAATTTAGTTGCAGAAACAACGGATACGAGAATTTAATTAAACGGCATAATATGCCGTTACCGTCTTTGACGACGTTGAGACGTAAAGTGGAGCATCTTAAATTTTCTGGTAGGATTTGCCATGACATATTTGATTACCTTAGTATAAAAGTAGCACATTTTAAGGATATCATTGAAAAGGAGAGAAAATAAACCAGAATCCGAACAACCAACAATAACAAAAATTAAAAATGACATATGCTTGAATAATATAGAATTGAATTGTTTGTATTCGATTGCAGGATACATCATTCAGAATATTAATAAACACCAGAATGTATGTTCATTATGCGTTAACTCTGCAGGATCAAACTCTGTGCAATTGTTTTCCTACTCGCTCCTTGACCGTTTGAAAAGTTTCACAGCGAACACACTCTTTTTCCAAAATAAGATGACATTTGATTTTTTCCTTCAAATGGAAATTATGTTCCGATCCTTAGGGGTCAGGGTCCATCGATGTAAAGTCGGAAAAATTTGCATAAATTATTCGTACAACAATTGGTACAATTATATGCAATCATTTAAAAAATTGCCATAATTTAAAAAAAAAGTTATAAATAGATATGCTACATTTCATTTGAAGATTTCATCGAAAAGATGTAAACGAACGCGCACATTCTCTAGCAAATCTATGGCTGTGCACACGTTGATTAAATAATTACAATAAACAACATTTCCGTACTCCCTTTATTTTTGCTTTCCTGTTTGAATTATCACGGTGGTAGTGACGTATTTCCTGTTTGCCAGAAAATGGCGGTTCGTAACCAGTCTCTTACTAGAGAGTCTGTATGTAAACATAGTCATAAAAACACGGCTTAATGTAAAGTTAGTGGTTTCGTTTTACGTTTAGTAAAGAGCTGGGCACCGTGCATAGAGACTAACCACCATGGCAACGTGGTATTCGGCCGGTGCAATTATTTATCTAATCCACATTTGTTGTTTGGTAGCCAATATCTATTGTTATCGATGTTTGTTATTGTCTTCAAATCAGCCGTGTTTCTATGATTACGTTTACATGGCGGTGTTATTTCGGTTTAGTTAGTACTGATCTGAAAAAATTGATCAACTCCAAATATTCTTTAGAAATACAAATGTCTGTGATTTGTCAATTCCATTAGATCAGTATTAACTAAACCGGAATAAGACCGCCGTGTAAAGGTAGTCTATATCGCGACAAAAGACTATTGGTGCCCACTCGCCTAATCACGCGACGATGCTGTATCGCATACATGCCGGTAGATCAGGTATGATTTTTTGCGTTTTGTAACCGAGCAAGTAACTAACAAACGTTCTAATTAGTAAATTCATGACCAACAAACGATTGCGCATTGATTGTAGCCGAAACTGAACCATAAAAATAAAAAATAATATTTTTGCCGCTATCTTCACGCAGAAATTTTCATTTCGATATAACAAACAAAATATTATCTTACAAATATTTTAATTAATCTAACAATCGCAAACAAACGAAAAACAAACGGGTAGAAAAAAATTATAAAACTCAAAGTTGCTCCGCTAACTTCACTGAAGTAATTAAATATATTTTGTCTGTCAAGCTACCGTTCACACCGAATTTTCAGATAAAAATGCTTTCTTCACAACAGTATAGAATTATTAAGCCTCTAGCCCGCACGAAAAATAGAACCGACATTCGTGTGCAGCGCGCATGTATGTGTTCGCGTGTGTGTGCTTCGACGTAATTCACCGTATTTTAGGTGATGGACCTGGATCTTTATCCGAAATCGCATAAGACGAACTCGTCTTCTGAAAACGTTGTGCTGGCCTATTTCAAAGAACTTAGCGCAGAGAAAGCACCGTCAAGCTTGTGGTCCATATATTCTATGCTAAAAAACACAATTAGACTGAAAGAAAAAACGGACATTGGCTTGCACGCAAGTATGACAGCGTATCTCAAAAAGCTCTCAGTTGGTTTTGAATCCAAATAATCAGCTGTGCTTAGCAATGAGGAAGTTCGTTGTTTTTGACTGAAGCTCCAGATATCGACTATCTTGTAACTAGGGTAAATATAAAACGAAAATATAATACACACACTCGTATTCCCATACGCACACACACATGTATCCCCATACATAATATGCAGTGTATATTTTATTTACTAATTCACAATCAAATATTTACAGGTCGCTTTGGTGAATTGAATCATGGGAGCATGTCGAAGCCAGGAGTTAACTGACATCAAAGTTCAACATCTACGAGAGGAAGGAAACTTGTTGGTCCTCACGCTCCCAAAGACGAAAACTAACAAGACGCGGTCCTTCGTTGTTAACCAAGAATTTGTCAACATAGTAAAGAAATATCAAGTTTTGCGACCCGCGGTACCGGGTACCGACAGATTTTTTCTGAATTACAGAAAAAGAAAATGTAGCGTACAAGTAATCGGTAAACACATAATTGCTTCGATGCCTAAATCGATTGCTCTGTACTTGAATTTAAAAACTCCTGAGATATATACGTGTTATTATTTTTGCCGAACTTCTGCCACGATGTTTGCGAATGAGGGGGGGAATATGATTAATTTGACAGATTTAGGTGGTTTGATTTGCCTGTGAATAAGAAGTCTGAAAAGCCAACCATTGAAAATGAGGAAAGAAAGTGTCGAAAAATTGATGTAACTAATGTAATGTCAAGTTTCGGACAAATTTCAAATTCAAAACAAGTTGTTTCGTCGAAGGGCGACATGATTATGAACATGTGCATTGTTCACATTCGCAATTACCAAAAGTAAAAAAAGATTTGAAATTCATTTATGTAAGTTGTCAAAATTAGTTTGTAAGAAACACCAAATGTGTACAAGAAATAATCGCAATTCGCCAAAAAAATTTCTTTTTTCATTCTAGATTGATATTTTTTTTGTTGGAGGGCCCTGCACCCCTACTAGGGCGGCTTCGCCCTGGACCTACCGCCCCCCTCACTCGTCCTCCCAATCATATTAATGTTAATAATATACGAAAAAACTTGGAAACCATACTCGTGTTACATAAAATATCGTGTGCATCGTGGAGGCAAACCCTTTCTCGTCCTCGCATGATGTTTTCAGTACGAGTCGTAGGCAAGCGCGCGCTGAGGGGCACGTGCCAGCCAGGGACGAAAACATCATGCTCGGTCAAGAAAGAACGATTTAGCTTCCATGGTGCACAATGTATTATTGAAGTGAAAACTTCTTTAGGCGCGTTGAGCACTTTTTGGTGGGCACTGAACGAGACTGAGCCGTCACGCTC
>JARQST010000147.1:0-34315 GCA_030142225.1 Pachycephus smyrnensis
TCAAGTGCTCAATCCGCTTCTCAAGCCGCCTCATCAGCTAAAGCAGCAAGTGCCGCACAATCAGCTTCAAGCGCTCAATCCGCTTCTCGAGCCGCCTCAGCATCCCAAGCAGCAAGTGCCGCAAAATCGGCGTCAAGTGCTCAATCCGCTTCTCAAGCCTCCTCATCAGCTAAAGCAGCAAGTGCCGCACAATCAGCTTCAAGTGCTCAATCCGCTTCTCGAGCCGCCTCATCAGCTAAAGCAGCAAGTGCCGCAAAATCGGCTTCAAGTGCTCAATCCGCTTCTCAAGCCGCCTCATCGGCTAAAGCAGCAAGTGTCGCAAAATCGGCTTCAAGTGCTCAATCCGCTTCTCAAGCCGCCTCAAAGGCTATAGCAGCAAGTGCCGCAAAATCGGCTTCAAGTGCTCAATCCGCTTCTCAAGCCGCTTCAGCATCTAAGGCAGCAAGTGCCGCACATTCGGCTTCACAAGCCGAGGCTGCTGCGATAGCTGCTGCTAAAGCCAACGCAGGATCCATATTAGGAGTAGGTAATGTATAATTTTACTCTATACGTGTAAGCTTGCTGGAATAACGACTGTCGTACTGATGTAATACCGTCCCAGGCAACATATAAATCCTAGTCATGTTTAAGATGTCGATAGTGCAACTTTTGTCGCAGTAGATATCCTAAAGACGACTTTCACACAGTATATGTTTTCTGGAATTCTAATCATTCACGGCATCGTTTATTCCGCCTTGTCGTATTATATATCCAGAAGCGAAGTCTGAGATCCAGAAAACACTTATCTTAAAACTCGCAGGAATATTTACCTGACGTTATGTACTCGTGAACATGTTATATTTCTGGCGCATCGCGGGAATCTAATGAAAGTGATAAATCTAACGAAATTAACAGAATTGACGAGGTTTATGCAAAATTAGTACAAATGAGAGTAAGAATCATTGAAGAATATTATTCGTGACATCTTAGGTTACCATTTGTTCACTCGAAATTAGAAATTTCACCTCTATGAAAAAATGCATGAACCTAGTTTCATTATAAATACGATTCTAGAAGTGGAAACACCGCACCGACCAAACTGCGCAGTAATACGATGCGCGGCTGGTTACCGATGCGTCAATGGTATTGGATGCGTTCCTGCCTTTGCATCCCCTTATCCTATCACTTCAAGATGTGCTAGAGTCCGCTGTCGAAAAGGATTCGTGTGCTATGACCATATTGGTAGATGCATCCCAATTACTCCTAATCCCGAAGTACCAAATTGTGCTGCTGTTTCATGCTTAGCAGGCAGTCAATGTGACCCGAGAACTGGTCGCTGTGGTCCAATAAGACCCCATCCACACCCCATTTATCTCCATGGTCCTTGGCCGGTTAAAAGACCAAGAGGTCCATTCAAATCACGTGGTGAGTAGGAAAAGTATGGGAAGCGTACCGATGTTCATTGTAAATAGAGTGGGATATGAATGCTTATCACTGTGCATGATATCGTTTTACATTATCCATTTGAAAAAGTTCATTCAATCATGTACATGATATGTAAGAAATCTTAATTCTTGATAATGGACCTGACTAATTATCGTTCAATGAACTTTGCAGGACATGGTCGTTGGGGTAAAAAAGGATTGAGCGCATTGTCGAGTGCTGATGCTGCCAGCAGTTCTGCATCCAACGCAATATCTGGTTCTGGACTCAAAGGGCTTTACGGTTCCTTGTCAGGAGCTAGTTCTGGTGCTCAAGCCCATGCAGGATCCTTATCTAGTAGTTTAGGAAGTTTACCTCTCCATGATCATGATATTCTTGGTGGACACGACTCGATCAGCCTTGGTTTGTAAACTCTGATACAGCCATCAGTCCCCCGTCCCATTTGAAGTTGTTCAATAGACATCAACGTTTAAGAAGGTCAATGAATGTTACTAAACTTTACGAAAACCCTCAGAATTACCACATGCTCTACAAATTCTGTATATCCTTAGTTCCCCTAGCTTCAAATCTTCCCTCGTTAATTGTAGTGACTGCTTGGTGTAAGGTGCATTAAATAAAGCTGCTGGACAACTGAAAATACCATTGATCTTTTATGTTTTCCTAGGAAAACAATACATTGCTACAAAACTGCATTCTTACTTACAATAGTTAATCATCGTTTTTCTTCATATGCTCAAATACATATTTCACATATGCAACAACTTCTAATATAAATTTACTGATCAAGACCTCACGAGGATGTCTAAAACATTGCTACTCGTGTTTTGCAATGTAGAATAAAATTCAAAGGCAGCCCTTAAATTCAATCAATAAGGAAGAATACTGAAGAGAAGTCAACCTCTGACAGAACTGTGTGGCGCATTCTTATTCAACCCTGGAATCCTTGCAGGATGTCTTGTTCTATTTACTTGGATGCACCAAGTGTAATCTAGCAGTAGTACTACCAGTGTCGTACAAGTATTACTAGTAGTAAAGCAGCATCACTTGTAACAGTGGTACTTGTGTGAGGAGGTTGGCGTATGTACATGGTTCCTCTGTAATGTGTATATCCACATATACGTGTTTCTTCAGAGAAGCAAAGTGCTTTACCATCATGGCTCTTAGTGCAACCTTCTCATCTTGATGTTTGCCTTCTTAGCATAACCCAACAGGACAAACTCTTTGTAGCCAAAGATCATGAAGATTCATGACAGATCTTGACGTGATCTTATTATCAAAAATTGTTTCACCGATCACAAGATCCTGGTGAAGATGCTTCTTGGTATGACTTTGCTGGCAATCTTGTAAATCCCCGTCTATTCAGCGACGGATAGATATTTCTCGAATAAATCGTATACTTCACGGTAGCAGTAATTTTAATCGAATCGATTAAAGGCACTAAAACGAAGGATATTTCTGGAAAGGAACTTGAATCACAGGTTAGTATTTAACGACTCTGTCTAAGACTGATCATGTTCCCTGGCTGCGTACCTCTTCACTCGTTGAACAAATCATTGCACTCGTTGCAATCAGTGCATTCAGTGCATTCATCAGCACTTAATGTTGAACTGAGACCAAATGAATCGTAAAAGCACAGACCAAATAATATTTTCAGCTATATACATTCGATTCCACTAGGATGCCCTGAATCGCGCTGATTGCGGTTATTGTTCCGCAGTTGCGCTACCTGAGGAATTGCAAGATAAAGAAAGGAATAAATAAAGAAAAAAAAATTAGACAAAGCAGCCGTAAAAATCTGCCGTATCAAGAAGTGTGCAGAAATGAAGAGGATTTTCGCAGTATTTTTTTGCCCCTTGACATATCCATATCTGTAAGGTACCTTGTATGCATATATACGTATTGTCGAACATTTGTGAAGGCGCCTTGAAGCTAGGTCAATCTTGATTTACATTACTAGTACTACTCATGAAAGCGTTATGATGTATATGCTAATGATGAAGTATGAGAGCAATAACAAAGAGCACAGTTTATTTGTCAATTTTGTTTTGCTCTCTGTGTTTTATCGTCCGGTGCGTTTATAAAGGCGAATCTAGAACGAAAACGACTCTTCGCTAGAACTGTCTCGTATAACCCTGGTGAATGCTTTCACGTTGAGTTTTTCACTCAACATTTATGATTGCCATTTACGTGGCGGCCATAAAGCGTCACGCAAACTTCTTTATGGTGGTAGCATCGGTGATTTCAGTTAGGTATTCGTCAACGCATAGCAATGCCATTACGTAAACGCGTATAGAGTATACGGGAGTTCTCGACAAACCGGAAGTGATAACGGAAAGGGATGAAGTAAAGGGTGAAGCATATAAAATATAAGGGAAATAGGTTTGCCAAGGGTGTTACTGGCTCGTTTAGATCCGGTAGTTGATTTTTCATATCAACCTGATCGATACAGCAGTTCGTTTGGAATTTTTGGTAAAGACCGATACACGCCCATGCGCGAGCATCGTATTTTTGCAATGGCGATGGTCCGTGAGGTAGTGGATAAAAATAAATAAATAAAGAGGGTGGAGAAAACGGAAGTGTTTGGAAAGAAGAGAACAAAGAGATCAACTGAAAGTGTCTTATTCTGATCTGACAGATTTATTCTTGCTCTGAGCGAGGTTAAAAATCCTTATGGATATTTTGAGATTTCTTTTTTCAACTCCTTTCCTTTCCGGGTTTTCTCAACGAGATATGGATTTACGTGTAAAAGAGGAATATCTGAGAAGCGCAGCTAACTCAATAATCTTGGAGGGCAGGAGTTCCAGGACAGAGATTGAAATTTAACGCGATTCGCAAGACATCCGAGTGGTAATCTCGAAACGTAATATGTTATTTACTGAAGGAATTCAATAGCAATCCGTCGAGAACCACATCCTGGAACATACTGTCAATTCCGAAGAGCTAGAGGATACCTTTAATGAGGAATTGCTTCTACATTTTGAGTTCTCTCTAATGGTAACCTATAAACTGACATACTCTTCCAGGTAGATATTTATATACAGGGTGTTCGGTAAGTCCCGGACAAGAAATATACTATTAGATTCGGCGTGAAGAAAATGAAAGAATGGCGTTAATAAAATAAAAAATTTATAATTAGTTTATGAGTTATTCTCGATTAAAGTAAACCAATCAGAAGCGCGTAAGAATTGAGAACTCCTCCTATGTCTCCTCCCACTGACGACAGCTGGTCGCATACGTTCCCACAATAACAGTGACCGCTGGATAGGTCGACGGGAAATTCGATAAAAGTATACATTTAGAAATAACATTTATTTTATTCTGCGATAGGAAATAAAGTGGGCCCTGAAAAAAAAGGCCAATTGTTTTTTCGTGCGCCGGCTAGTACAGAAGCTGTTCAAAATGGCGGCCTTCTTCTTGAATGCACAGCTCTGCACGACGACGAATTTGGTCCACCATCCGTCGAAGAATATCTGGCGTCAATGTCAGGAACGCTTCCGCAATTCTACGTCGCATTTCTTCCTCGTCATCCGTTTCAGTGCGATACACCATATTTTTTAAATGCCCCATACGCAATAGTCCATAACATTAAGGTCTGGATTTCTAAATGTATACTTTTATCGAATTTCCCGTCGACCTATCCAGCGGTCACTGTTAAGGCTGATTCACGCTACACCGTGTCGTGGACGAGTCGTGCCACGGACGACGCAGGGTGAAAGAATTGTACGTACATTTTCAATATACGAGTTCACGGTAGACCGAGTCGGGCCCGAGCCTCGCCCGTGCGTCGGCCGTGCCTTGACGCCGAAACGTCAGGGTACATTTTTTTCTCGTTGTCGTCACGTTTACGGCAGGCACGTTGTAACATGTTTATACTCACCGAGCTGAGATCGACAGTCAGTAATGAGATCGTCGTGAAGTAAACATGGATGACGAAAAATTAATAAAATGCGTACGAAAGTCGAACTAAATTGACTCGGTTGCAGCTCGGTATAGCATGTATGCTAAAGCCCGGCCGATGCTCTGCGGCATCGACGCGTCCGTGGCACGGCTCGTCTACGACACGGTGTAGCGTGAATCAGCCTTTATTCTGGGAATGTATGTGGCCAGCTGTCGTCAGTGGGAGGAGACATAGGAGGAGTTCTCAATTCTTACGCGCTTCTGATTGGTTTACTTTAATCGAGAATAACTCATAAACTAATTATAAATTTTTTATTTTATTAACGCCATTCTTTCATTTTCTTCACGCCGAATCTAATAGTATAATTCTTGTCCGGGACTTATCGAACACCCTGTATACAGGCTATTCTGTATCAGACGCACTGGAGTAGTATCATTACATTCCTTGGCAAATTCTAAGGTATACGTGTTTTTGTGTTTTTTAATTCACATAACAAAATGTCGAGATAATCAGTGTTGAAGTTGCAGTAATGTGACCAATGAGAACGCGTATGAATGGGGCATGGAAGGGGAAGTCCGGCCTAGTTGCTGGCGACGCGAGCCAGCCCGCAAGGCCTGCTTATACTAGGGTCGTGTAATTTTGGGTACGTTCCGAAATTTACTGCCAATACTACGAGTATCGCACTGTCCCTGTTTATCTGCATGCAATTGAGTGAGATACAACCACCATGCTTGCAGTAGTGGCGCTAGTCGACGTTTCCAAGGAAAGAACGTTCCTTATTCAAATTTCATCTTGAGTTTTTATCTCTTCTTTTCATATTTTTCCTTTATCCTCTTTATTCCCTCCCTTTATTTTCCTTTAGCCTCTATCTAGTGTTTCTAGATTTTCTTGGTTTTATATCTATAATACTGGAAAGTCCTTTAACTATCCGTACGCCGGCACTCAGAGCCTTACAGTCCTCACAGGCCTCGGCCTACTTCTGTCCACGACAGTTCCAAGTGCAGTGCGCTAGCCGAGTTTCCTAATTTAGCGTTCAACCTCCCTTTTTCCCACCCTTCACCACTATACACCCGTTCCCTTCCCACCTTTATTACCTTATGCTCTGACTCTGACTCTTGTCAGCCTCTCCTGGCTGACGCCGGAGAGACTCCTGCCGCACTCTTTTCGCCGTTGAAGCGTCACCACGCTACGGAAAACCAGCAAAACGAATTTTAATTAAATCCCGACGTCGAATCACCGCGAGTGTCGCTCAGCTGCTGTTGCTGCTTTCGCCGCTTCCCTAACTTCCGACGAGATAATAATTAGATTTTAGAACGGAAAACACATTTAGAGAGTGTCGCAAGAATAATTCCATTTATTCTCCCTGCACTGGTTACACCAGAGATGCAGGAATCCTTTGTAATGTCTTTATTTAATTATTACCACATTTCTTTATTAAATTTCTTTTTTTGCTTTCTTATGCCAAGAACCAATGAAGGGCGTACGTGATTTTCCTCTTTCAAACTTCCCGCGCCTGCGGCATCCATTATGAAATATTCAACGTATCAGTACTCGCTGTATGGCTGGGTATCTTTTGCTAGTTAAATTTTCAACAACTTTCTACACGCCACTGACCAGATGCGCTTGCAGCTGCCACTGAAATTGCATCCACTGGTTTAAATTATGAAGAGAGTTTGCCTCCACTTTTCATAATAGTTCCACTCAATGACGCAGCGTTCGCAGCGCCTGGTGGTATGAAAGCTTTTCCCAATAATCAGCCACAATAATCGATATAGAAAAAATAAGCTGAAACCGTAACAAAAAAAGAGACGTCATTACTCTGGAGACGTTTTAAAGAAACGAGATAGTTTCTCACCAGGATTCAACGACTTTTTACTGCATCAACCACTGGGAACTGTTCTAGTGTAAGGTTAGGATTCTTTCATTATCTACTTGACTTCGACGAATGATCCCCGCTAATTCATTCCCTTGAGTAAGTTACTTTTTCTCTTGGATCATTTATTTTAAAGAAAAGCTACGAAGAAGCGTTACGTGGTGGACTGCTTAGGGCGTAGACACAACTAACGTAAAGTCCCACGACTATGACCAGGGTCCAAAAGGTGAATACAGCCTTCGGATATTCTGAATAGGATAAGAAATGATCCTCGTTTATATCCAGTCGATAAATCCTGATAATAAAGTCTCACTATCATCCTCGGATGCTTCATCCCCTTCATCGCCATTTGTATCTGTCTTCCACTCGTCATTGTACCGTTCTATTTAATCATTATATATAAATAATAACTGGTCATCCTTGATTGCATGTTTGGCCAGACTGCTATTGCCTTTACCCACGTTTATAAGTGGCCAATAAATGCTGATGACTCTAGGGAATTTTTCTTTGTTTACCTTGTCCCTCCTGAGCCATCTCCACGAGGGTTCCAAACGCTAAGGGATGCTGTGCTACTGGGGTTGCTGGTAGGAGTACAGGAACTTTCTGGCTACCCCAGGCACGATCGAATTAACAAGGATAATTCGATTTGGTATGGTCGTTTCACTCTGGGGGGATGACGGGGATGGTTTGGCTTCAAGTTGAACTTGGGACCTTTGGGATTTTCAGGATATTCAGGTTTCTCCTGGGCTTGAGGATGACTCCGCTGTGTCTTGAGCGATTTGATCCTGCTTCGGTTTAGCTTCCTCACTGGGATTTGTTTCCAATTTTATATTCGAGCCCGACTTGTGCTCATCGAGAACTGATGGATTCTCGTTCAGTAAGGATTTTCCAGCTAATGATCTCGTCGCAGAGATTATTTTTACGCTATTCAAGTCTACAGGATCGTCGGCGTTTTGTTTTCCTAATTAGAAAAAGGATTATGTTCTTTATTTTCTGGGTTCTTTTTTTACCATGATTATCAAGAGATTCGGTCGAGTTAGTTTTTTTTTATTGACTAACCTTTTGCTCGTGCTATTTCTAATGCTCTTAGGTATGCAATTTTTTTGCAATTATTTTCCGGTGTGCATCCTCGTCGTACCTCGGACATTCTTTTTGGATTTAATTTTTGCTTAAGTTGCATAAGCGTAGACAAGACTTTTCTGTCTCCTGACAATTCTCCGGATATTTCTTGGTTGGCTGATAATAAAAAAAAAGGAAAATCAATTTTTTTTTCGAAATTCTCATGGAATAACCAAATAGAGAGGTCTGAATTATACGATCAAAGTAATGTCGACTTCGTGGCAATTTTCACATCCCGGATCGCAATCGTTTACTTCAGGAATGCTTTTAGCCTTAAGGTAAGTTTTCTGCAAAGTTGGCGATGTTGCCGATCTCGACGAAGTTGCGAAATTTCCCGGAGTCGTCGGAATCGAGTCGATTTTTACCGAATCCTTGCCACCGGCGGCTGATAAACTTTTTGACGTAATCGCTGCACCGGATGGAACTTTTTCCAAAGGCACCGACGTTACCTGAGAATTCAAATCGCGCGAACTTTCATCTTCCGGATTCACAGAATCAATCATCCTCCATATTAAAAAATCTATACGCGATTTAAATTTCTCCTGAACATGTTACTTTGAGTTGGTAAAGGATTATGTCAAAAATTTTGAATAATTTTCTGATTCTAACGGCATTGATTTCTCCAAATTCAAGGCCAAAATAAAAATATCCTGATTACGTCAAAAAACATACAAGCCAACGTGCTCTCGCTGTTCATAAAGAAAAAATCGAAACGCTTCGAGTGCCATTCATCTTTTTTTCTTATCATTACCTGTCACCGCTTCATTTAACTGGTACGACTCTCCATCGCATTGGCGGCGGGGTACGTTAAAAAAATCCAATATTACATTAGTGCCCAGGATAATGCACGCTCGCGAGAAATCCCCTTCAAAACTTCAACAGGGATAATAATTTTATCAGACTTCCGTTAGGAGGGTCGACCAGTCCATTTTGAAGCTGTGCCGAAATAATTATATTCACGCTGAAAGAGGATGGCGTTGAGTGGAAGAGTGAAGAAGTGCCACGGTGAGGGGGGGAGGGGGACGCAGGGTGAAAAGCATTTATAGAAGGCAATGTGCTGGCAGGCGTATAACGGTGGAGGGGATAACCGTCGCTAATTGTAAATCGGTTAATGAGCTTTCGATTGAATTATTCGGTGGCGTCACGAGGAAAATTAGATTTAGCGTTAACAATGCCTCGTGAAAACGGTCAAAGTGGCCTGAGGCCGCAAGCGTAACACGAGAAACGACAAAAATGGCGGGCGACTGCCGGTAACCGGAAGAAATGCAATAGAAAGGCAGTGAGAAAGAGATGAAAAATTTATCCCTTTTCAAAAAAAAAAGAAAAAATCCATTGCACGTAGCGACCAGCTTGTAATATTAAGAACGGCATCCGGCAGCAGTGTACTTTTTATTTTGTCAACGAGCCCTCTCGGCTTCCTCCTGGCGCGGCCATTTTCATGACATAACGATACTGCGACAGAGTCGTTGTCGCAGAACGGCAATGCACTGCGGGCGCCATATTTTATTCAGGCCCTCGGACTAACCCACTCTCCGCACCTAGCATGGTCCGATAGAACGGCACGAGCTTCCTCAGGAGTAATACGATCCAAGATTGTACCATCGTTTACCAATAAGATCAATCCGGTAAAATAAAAAATAAAAACAGTAAAGAGCAAATCCAAAAAAAGACACTTTTTCAACTCCAAAAAAAGGTGATATTTACTTCGATATCACAGAGAGCAAGTCAAAATGGCGTTCACCAATGACACAGGCAATCCTTCCTTTCTCTCACCCCAACGCGACCAGCAGTTACACATTGCCAAGAAAAATAGATTTACTAATTGTCTTCGACATACACTACAAAATTAATTGGCAATATGAACGGTCGCGTGTATACTGATGTAATACGAAGTTGTGTGCACACGAGATCCAATTGCGATAACAACCGTGCAACGATAAAATTGTATATCTTGTTCTACGTCTCTGACGTCGGCGTACTGAACGTGCGTTTGCTTTGCGTTGCATTACGCGGACAAGACGATAAAGTACGCCCTATAAAAGAGTCCATTACCATAAAGAAAAAAAAATAAAAAATTAAAAAATATGTACGTCGCCACGGAACACGAATACAATGGGTACAATGAAGTATCAAGACGAGTCGCCAGCGACACGGTTAACCTACAATGTGGCGCGTTAATACGTAGATGAGGGTTAGGAGACTGTCAAAGTTGGCACTCGAGTCGCCCAGCTAATTTCATAAAACTGTGGGTTGCGCGCTCTTCAATTAGCCTAAGTAATCTCAGAGGTTGCCTGGTGAGAGTCCGGCCTTCAGTAATTCACGTTAATACCCTCAGCAGCGATGTGGGGTGATGTAGAACGGTAGTGGCGGGGCGGAGGAGGGGCGGAGGTTGATGAGGAGGTAGAGAGAGTTGCTGTACCACCCTTACGTGTCACGTTTATGTATGACGTAAATACACAAGGTGATACCCATGAACTCTACGTATATATGTATGTGGATAAGGATACATGGTTAACCTAAGGAATATATAGTATACATATGTGTCATATGTGTATATATCAAGAGAGTCGGTCGAGTCTCGCGCCACGTACAGGCAACCGGCTGTACAGGCAGCGGCCGACCGAGACTCTTTACTCGAGTCAACTTTTGTACCTGTGTTTGAAATCAAATATCTTAAGAATTGCTATATATGAGAAAAAATTATTGACACATTCATTACAGGAATTGAGTATTCTGAATCGATTGCCACCAAAATCAATGAGCTTGGTATACCGGATTAGGGCGTATCGAAACGTCGAGCGAGATGCGTTACTCTTTCAGTAGTCGTCGTCGACTTCGCACGTCCGTTACCTCTTTATTTCGCCACGGATGGCGCTAGTTGCCCATCTTAGTCATATCTTATCCAACTTTCTCGAAAGCATTTAAGTATGGAAAATATAGTACGGCGTCTTTCGGTGAAATAGTATATACAGGGTCGTCCAGTAGAAACCGAACTCCTAAATATCTCCTTTGGTTGCAAGTATTCGAAAAAATGTTGAGGGCAGAATTTGAATGAAGTGAAAAAATTATTTTAGGCGTCGGATGTGGAGACCCAGGGTGTCTAGGTGTTCCTCTTCGTAGTTTTTTACATCTAGGTGACGGACGTAGAGATTCAGGGTGTCTCGCTGTTTCTCTCCGTAGTTCGTTGTGTCTAAGTAATGGCCATGGAGTTCTACGGTGTCCTGCTGTTCCTTCAGGTAGTTTCTTGCATCTAGCGTGGCAAGCGAGTGAAGCGAGCGCGTCGGACACAATAATTTTGTAATACTGTGATGTGTAGATTTTTTAAAGATATTGCATAGAAAATAGACCGCTCAGTGTTCAGTGTTATTATGCTGCCCGCTAGTTTTTTCCGAACGAAAAGTATCGATAAACAACACAAACCGCTCCTGAAACTTGAAATCCAAGCTCGGTTTGGCCTCAAAATTAATTACGTAAATGGGCTTCGTTTTACTCGGTGGAGATCTTTCGGAAGTGTATCCATTTGCATTGAAATATGTGATAACAGAAAATTTTGCAAATACAATTAAAATGATGAGCTAGTGCCAAATCATATAATAAGTAGATAGATAGTGACCTATTATCTACTTGGCATTATAATATGATTTCAATATTTTTTGTATGTTGAACGGTAATGTAAGATAGAAATATTAGTTGTTTTTTTAAAGAGAGGGATTCACAGCAATCCTGTACTTGGCGAAGCTTTTTACACGACAGTGTTTTTGGGGCTATTATAGGTAGAAGATAGGCTCATAGCTGTATATGGCTTGCATTCTGAGCTATGGCTTCTCATGATGGGTTTTCATAGTGGCGATGCGCGTAACGCACAAGCTGGTCAGCTAATATTCGAGATATTGGATGATTATACCGTGCTATTGATTATCGTGAAAATATTACCAGGTATTAGCACGCTTCGTTTATGCCACTGATATTAAACGTACGTGCGTAACTATTTATGTGCCGACCTTACCATCCTGTCTGCCCGCTGTGCTTCCTTCCTATCTGGCTACCTACCAACCTTCATACCTCTACATTTTCCAGCCGCTCGTTATTGTAACGACGGTTTATCCAGGTATGGTTGGTAGCAGTGCTGCTGCTCTGCCTGTTGAGAGAGATAACGCCTACGAGATAGATATATCTATATATTATATGCAGATGAAGAGTCCTATGTTACCGACGGTACCGTTTTCAGCAGTTTAGCAATAATCTGAAGAGCGGGTAGGTGTGGGGTAGGATCTCAGCGAGCAGTTTTATTTATTTTTCTTCAAGGAATAAAAATGAAGGGATGGGGGAGAGGTATCTAAATTCGTCACCACGCGACCCGCCGAATTTAGGGGTGGTATTTGCGAGACGGTTCGGTACGAGGATGTTATTATATGTTTCTATAGGTTTTATTTTCATTATACTCTTGATGGTAGCTATTTTTATAGGGACCTTTGAGGGTTGCAAGACCAATTACGGAAGATGGCGTTTTTATCCGTCTCTGCCTTAGCTGCCTGCTGACGTTCTCCCGGGATTAGTTGCGGTTCCTATCACTTGGGGATGGGGGTAAGATACTGTGATATTAAAGGAAAAGCCTTGGTTATGGCTGTCGATGAGAGCGGAAACTCAGGGGCTAATTGAAAATCGAATTATTTATCGGTACGGCTTTTACGAGGATGGGGTTGTACTTTTTTTTAATACTATCGTCGAGCCGAAGAGAAAAAAGCACGTGGCATAGCGAAATGAGTATCGGTTATAATTATAAATTTAGCAAAAAGAAGGTCAAAAAAATTGTTCAACCCTCTTGTTCACCTCTTTACCATTCCCCGACAAACGATTGTCTGAGTCGACGCTTCGAAATCATCCACTGTTTCAGGCCGTGTAGTCGTCCACGTAATTTCACCCGTAATCCAAAATTCCGCAGCCGACTTGTCGACGAGGAAAAAGAACGAAGCAAACTGTATAACCTGAACAGCAACGAGGGTTGTGGCCATTACTCGACAATTGCTTAGCAACCTCAAAGTAGATAGAGGGAAAGGAAAATGGGCCGACAAAAAGAGCATACAAATAGCGGTTGGAAAAGTTTGCACATGCACATGCATGGCGCATCCAACTGGAAACGTAAGGGGTAAATTCAGTTTGACTACCGTTCACAATTCGTGCTCGGCTTTAATGAATTTATTCGTGCTAATTAAGCTTAACCAAAGGAGTTGCCTAGGATGCACCCCATTCACAGACATTCGCCACTTTGTCGGTTCACCACATCAACGACTGGTACGGAAAATACGGGGGATAGCGGTGGGGATGCGGGAGAGAGGTTGGCAGTCATACGGAATTTCGGGGTAGCACAACTTCCTTTTGTTTTCCCACATCCCTCAGGCCTGTATCTACAAACTTTCCCGTGCTTGCCAACACAGGGATGCGCTACATACTCAACCTCCTGCAGCCATTTATTTGCATCCCCTTGTACGGGCTGTCGTGTATTCGTTGCAGCGTGTTTCAAATAGTTCATAGAATCCAGGGAGAATTTGTTATAATTCTATATTAAACTGCATCCACATAAGGGTGCTTGAATGTACTCCGTCACGTCATTTTTTCCGAACACACCCCATTTTTCCTTTCCTTTGTTACATCCACCCCCTGGTTTTCGCCGTTTAGTCTTTTTACTTTTTGCCTATCCCTCTTTACCTACAGTGCCGCATTTTTCATACGGGAACAAAGGAATAGGTATACTCGTCAACGTCGATCGCTTTGAGTTATTGACAGCATCCCTTATTGAAAGAGACTACTCGGCGCTAATCATTTTCGAAAATTACCCGATCACTTTATAGGACATGGGTACCGTGGGGAAAAGAAGTCTTTCGGTAAATTTAAAGAAAAAAATTGCGTGGACAATATTTTTTCTCCTACTTCAGCCCAACGAATTCTCTCGCACGGATCAATACGCAAACTTATGCACTATAAATATAGGCGTGAAAAATGTAATTCAAGAAAAATGTCTCAGTAACATTACTCACCCTGAAACTCCTTTCTGGCAGCACTGACTGACGTCACAATGTTCGCGACGTGTCCAAGTACAGTAGCGAAGAGTAACAGGCCAAAGAGTAACTGTGCGATTACGAACAAGTACTCCCCCTTGCTTCTGGGTCTGAAACACAAGTGGAAATGCCGTATCAGGGATCAGTAACGGTTAGTGTAAACGATTGGGGCAAAAATAATCAAAGTGTATTTAAATGATCGAAAAAATCGTATGACGACCTACCTAGGCAGATCTCCGATAGTAGTGAGCGCCAGCGTGCACCAATAGTAACTTTGTAAATACTGCTTGACCACGTCGGCGGTTTCAGAGTCGTTAAATACCCAGTTCTTGCTCCCAAAACCATTGTTCTTATAAATAATATGATAGAGGCACCCGTTCCAGTGAAAGATCACCAGCAAATAATGAATCAGCGACGTCGAGCGAAATAAATTCGGATAATTCGTATGTCGCTCGGTCCTGTCCATGAATGCCCAGAACCTAATCACGGTTTAAACATAATGAGAATTCTCAAGAAAAGACCTCGTAGAAGTAAAATTAAATATTTTGTGCTTGTAAAATTGGAAGAAAAACAAATTTACAATAACATTAACAGACTTGGATTGTGATTACCGGTAAATTTTCACGAGTCTAAAACTGCGGAGTATACTGTTGAATCCTATAGATAAGTATAAAAAGTCGAGAGGCAGCAGGCACAGGCAGTCTATGTAGAACGTGGTGCTGTTCATGTAATGATGTCTCAGTTTAGTGGCGTCGGTTTGAAGCACACCGTCCTCTAGGTAACCAGTGCGAAAGTGGAAGACAATGTCAACCAGGTAGAGAAGATCCGAAAGATAGTCCAGACAAAACCAGACAACCAGCGTCTCACCTGTGGTTCATATGGAAGAAGAAGAAAAGAGAAAAAAAAGGTAGATAATCCTGGAAATCGAATTGGATTCGTGTCATGGGATCTTTATTGAGCTGGATACGAGGATAATGACTGACCGTTGATCTCCTGAAAGGCGAACCTGTAGATGATCACCCAGAAGTTATAAAGAAACGCAAGCGAGACGACCATGGACCAATAATAGCAAAGACGACCAGCAGGATCAAAAACAAAGGACCAATTAGGCGCGCCCGTACGAAAACCACGTGATCCAGGTTGTCCAGGATATCCACGACTACCACGTTGTTGTTGCTGTTGTTGGGCAGTGTATCTTCTGTGGGAAAAGATCCATAAGAGACGGAAAGACCTCCGATGCTTTACCTTAGTCTTCTTTTCTTTTTTTTCTATGATTGCCCGAACGGCCGCCATCTTTTATTTCTCTCAAAGAACCACTCACGTCTCAGTGCCATTGCAGCTGCTATTACTGTTCAGATGATTGATGGACGACGGTGCGTGCAGATGCGAGGGCTCCCTGGACGTAGCCAGCGCTACGGCATTCGGCAGTTTGAATTTCCCGCGGAGGTGATCTCGTCTTCTGGACTTTCGACTTAAATCGAGTTCACTCGCACCCCGATTCACGTAGGCCGCGTGGAGTGAATCTCTGGAGGAGCTAAAATACCGTTGCGGCACCGAATATACCTGGAACGACCATTTGCCCTATTAATTAATGAAATAGCATAAACATATACAGTGTACCGTTGATTCAAAATAAATCTCTCAAACGATCATTCCTGACTAATTAAAAGTGTCGAATTATCATCAATTAATTATTACTGAACAAACCTGCTGTTGCTGCTGATGATGATAGTAATGATGAGTCGGGCTATGTCTGCTCATGAACTTACTACTGACCAGATCCAGTAGACTCTGCCTCGAGGGTAAACCACCTCTGGAGACGTTCCCCACGCTCTTGGTATCCTCCTCACGTTCCCTGCCTCTGGCATCGCTACCCCTGACGCCTCTTTCACGAAGTTTCTCACAGCCCAAAGCAGATCCCGAACCGCCGCTGAGACGATCGCTGGCTCCGCCGACGGCGCCGACAGCGCCTCCTGTCGATGTGATGATGCCTTCAACATCAAAGGATCCGGATAAAACGACCCTTCCTGCCACTCGTAATTGCTCCTCAGGTCGAGGGTAAGGAATTTGGGATTTTAGTCCAGACCCCTTCGTCTGGCTTCGTACTACGTGTCAGCTTTCTGTCCGGTAAGTTAGATTACGTCAGGTTAGGCTAGGTTAGGTTAGGTTCGTTTACGGAACGAGATCAAGCGGGTTCAACGGTTTCTACCTTATTGTTGATGAAAAATAAGATAATATTTCTCGACAACACTTGACACTTTGGGTGATCGTCCTTCGCAGAAGATTTTGACTTCTTTTTTGGTAAATAGGATCTATAAGTATAGGTATAATTACGTTCGCGATAAAGTGTCCAATTGTAAGGTACACTGGGACTTTTAGCAGCAATCATTTCATTAATGTTTCATAGACGAAATTGGGGTGAAAGTCAAATAAAGAAAAAGAAGAGGGAATGCTTTTATTCTATTTGATATTTTCATTCGTGTAATCTGGGTCGCGGGTCCACCAGTCTTACCGTACTGTGAATTTTAATTCGCTCGTTTAAATCCCATCCGGGTAAATCTTTTACGAGCTCAAGTGGTATACGGGAAACATATTAAGCCAGACATATAAGAGAAAGATACATGACAAATTTGTCAAAATCTTTAGAAATGTACCTTTTTATATGTAATAATCCAAAAAAATACGAATACATTCAAAATTGACGCTACAGAAAAAAAAAACGGATTTTTGACCCTTACCCTTAATTATAAAAAACTGATGAAAATATCACATACGTATTTAATTATCACATCAAAATACCAAAAAAAATCGTCGTATATCATGCAATGATATACAATTCCAAAATACATTAACCTCTTCGCTGGCATTGACGTCATATGATGTCAAGCATTTACTTTGCGAATAAGTCATTCAAAATGGTCCATTCTTGGTATACAAGGGTTTTTAGGGTCTCTGATGCCGATTGTGAAGTCAAAATTGAAAAGTTCAAAATGACGGATTCAAAATTTCTTAAAATCAAAAATCTTGTTAGATTTCTTTGAAACTTGATTTTCGGAGGTTGCGGGGTGGTTAACATCAATTTCTTTAACGTTGGGTCCGCCATTTTGGATTTTTCAATTTTTACCTGAAAATAGGAATCAGAGACCCCGAACCTCTGTGTATACCGAGTTTCCAAGAAATCTAACAAAATTTTTGATTTTTTGAAATTTTGGGTCCGCCGTTTAAAATTTTTCAATTTTGTCCATAAAATCGAAATCAGCAACCCCTTGTACAGCAAGTTTTAAAAAACTCGTAAATTTCTTTCTTGCTCACCAGGGCACAAAAATTAGTATTTGACGTGCCGCTGAAAGGGTTAAAAATGAAAGAAATATTTTTCATTCATTTTTGAAAAATCTAGCAAGACACCAAATCTCCCCTATAATACCATCCCTTCTAATCTCCCAATCACGAACGACGTTAATAATCCTTATTAAACGATTAAGATTTCACAGGATAAAGATAATAACCGCCAAAGGATATTTCTGATAACATCAAGTAGATATCTGCAATTGACAAGATAACAGTAGAGGCATCGCAGCCACAGTTGCTATCGGGTTTAAGCCATCTTCACAACGTTCATGAATCACATGAAAAGATTCATTCACAGGCCTTTAGCAACAGGGGCATTGGCAATGTCTCTCAAAGGATTTCATTGTTGCGTAACGTAAAGCACAAAGGCCTGCTCCTGTTTGTGAAAAGTGGTGCGGTTAAAGGTAAACGCAATCGCGAAAGATCTCCTGAAAATTACAACAAGATCCTATGGGAATTCAAAGCTGTGGATGGTAGCTTAATGGTAATCCAGAGTAAAATCATCACCGACTAACCTAGGAATCCGGTTCTGCACTACAAACGAATTTAATCGAGCATAATAGTTTCTATTATCGTCGCAACATATTGGTATCCATATTAATTTCGTCGACGAGTGTAACGGCATTAATTAAGTCTTACCAATTGCTGTGAATGTCACTATAGTATTCATGGTAGCTACATTAAACCGTAACGTCCGCCATTAAGGATGTAATATTCTGTTGCGGGATTATGCAGTGTCTTACGTAATTGCTAATATCAGTAATAAGTCAATTTAGCATTAAACACAGTTCTATACGCAGGGGTAGATTATGGGTATGATAAATGCATTAATTAGGAATCCAGGATTATATTTTTTATAGATTTTCTCTGAGGATATTTATTTGTCGGGTCAACCTCTCTTTATTTATAATTCGCAAGCAGAGCGGATCGAAGGAACGACTAAAATACAGTTAGCCAGTTTATAGAAGCGGAAAGGGTAGGGTGGGACGGGATACGTAAAAGGAATGGGATCATTTAACAGATTTGAATCGTGAGATCAAAGAGCGGGCTTAGTTACGCACGAATTTCCTTTTGGTGAGATTCAAGTAAATTGGAGCACAGTCTAACACCCCTTTAGTATAGTCAAAGGTATTGCCAGAACCGTACACGAGCAAACGTCTTAAGCTGTTAATCGTGTAGAAATGCCTGGGTAACCCTTTAAAGCGTCTAGTAAGAATATCCCTAGAAAATCACCTGATAACGATAAGCCTTACTTCATCCCTCGTGATACTGATATTTATTAGGGTAAGATTCAAGGGGATATAATTATAGCAATTTTTATCCATGAATTTTCTAAAAGTGTCTCAGTCGGATCTACTCGGCTTTACTCGGCTCCGCTGAGGCGCTCGAGCATCTTTAACTTTTTTTTTTCATCCCCTTAACCCTTCGAGAACACCCTGGGTCAATTTGACCCATACCCCGATTTTGATCGTAAATATCTTTAAGGCATTTTAAAAATTGGCGGGCCTGACGCCCTCTACCTGTAGTTTGGAGTATTATAAATAACAATGTTTTCGAAAAAAAATTTTTTTGTGAATTTTTTAAAATATGTTAATAATTATAACAGCATTTTTCATTTATATCAATTGATTTGTCAATGTTTCAAGTATATCTGGAAATTTTTTCAAACCGAGCGCATACGTCGTTTTAAAATGGCGGACGATCAAAGTTCGCGTAGGGTCAGATTGATCCAGAGTGTTCTCCATGCATGAAAAAATAGGTGCGTTCTCGGAGGGTTAAGAATATCAGGAATGTATACAGGGTTGTAGTTCGAATATATTTTGACTGGTTGAAATGAGGGAGAATTGCCGTCCCCTAATGGAAACGTATGCACCCCCGGTAAGACGAATGTGTTCGACCGTTTTTACCGTGGTGGGGATCTTGATGGGGGTGGCGTCGCCGTATGGGGATGAAACTGCGGCTGAAAAGACGAGGGTGAGTTGTTGCATGATATATGGCACCGCGCAGCTTAGCACACTCTCAATTCCCACTGTACAGGTGTTTCGAAGGACTCTCTTCTGAATTTACCATCCTGATTTATATTTACACCCTTAGCGTAAGGTAGGTTGGAGTGTACCCTGCTCGATTTCGAACTTCCCAAGGGGTCGCGATAGAATAAATCGTTTTTCATGATCTTGCGGACAGATCGAAACGCGATCATAAATTTTATACAGTAGATTATGTGGGGGGTTGAATTGGAATAAACGTAACCATTGTTATTATGATAAGCATCGTAAATCGTATTGTCAAGGGTGTGACGACTTTATTAACATAAAAAATTAAATTCTTCAATTTTACTTTAATTACCTAAATTTACGTCTCACCCTATACACAAATATTTAGCATCACCGCTTACGGTGAACTATTCAAGATCCATGGGATTGGTTAAGCATTTAATTTAGCTAGTAGCCAACCATAGAAACTGGTGTAGCAGGGGGTCGTACAGTGTCAACGTAAACACACGTAAATTCAATGATCGCGAAACGATAACTCGTAAAATCCCTTCTAATTAAATAGGGTACCTGAACTAGATAATAGAACCCTATAGTGGATTAATGGATTACGTGCCATAGAATTTTATAAAGATTAAACAGCAGTATCACGCACAAAGTGCCGCGTTTGAAATAATATTGAAAATAATTATTCCGACGCCCATGCATACCATAAAGAGACAAGAAATTTTATATGACTCCAAAAAGAATAGCCGCTGCAATTTTACGACGTCGATTCTAGTTCTTTTTTATTTTCCTTCGTTTATGTTCTCACAACTTTACCATCACGCCCCATGTAGCCGATATTGTCCCTAGGGTCGTCACCGGGGGTTCCCCTATCTACCTATCCGAAAGACAACAATCGGCAAGGAGCCTTCACGCTATCGCGATAAGATTGTTCCGTTTAAAGAGAAACGAAGGAATCAACGTCTATTGCCGTCCCCCGCGTTACTACTCGAGTAATGGCGGTATTACGGGTAACGGAGACGAAGTATCCCGGAAATAATTACACCATTACCCGAAGGAATCCCGGTCCCTCTCGTAAGTCTGGATCCACGTGGAAGGCCGCCACCAACACCACCATTGCCCGCCAACTATTGCTACGCCACAAGTATACCACCAGCAGTACCGTGAGAAGGAATACTCAGCAGAATTCTCTTATTCCTTCCGGTTACGGTTCTCCTTAATTTTTTACCTTCCTCCTTTCATTAACTTTACTCGTAACGGTCTTTTTTTTAAATCTACTCCAGAGCTGCTGTCACGTTCCTCTTGAAATGGTTATAGGTTATGTTTGCCGTTGGACTTTCGAAAGACTCTGTTTTATTAGGTGTCGTACTGATTGTGAGTAATATATATATATATATATATATATATATATATATACTCAATAATTTATCTGTATATATACTTACGAATCTACGTGAGCTTCGTTATTGGCGATTATCGCTCATGAAAATGATATACGGCCTAACGCCGGCACTAATGCTCAAGCTCGCGTTATTAGGTACATTAATCTAATACCTGAAATCGACGCCTATGGGATAATTCTCCGGCGGTACGATAGCGACAATCGGATAATTTCCAACGGTCAGATATACAGAGATACAGCCTGATGGTTTCCTCTTGGTATTTCCGTGAATACTCCTGGAGCTTCCTTTACACGTGCGCTACGTATATATACCTATGTAGGGTATAAGTACTGACGTAATTTCTGAATGCGATAATCCTACGCTGAGTATCCAGACTGTATTAAACGGTGCCAATGCTTTGAGCCTCGTTGGAATATTCATGCGAAGATTGATACTCGCATAATCAATTGCTACTGACAATATTTACGAGATATAATGTTATAAGATTCTCTTGCATACTGCTGGAGGACTTCAATTGGCGCGTCCAAGAGCCAGGGGGGCTCTTGCCGAGAGTACTTGTACTGTAATGGAGGATGAAGAGGTTCAAGAGAATTAGTTTAAAAGCTTCTCCACTCGCCGGAACGTATAGATACATTCTCAGTCTTATTTTATTTATATAAGTATATACACAAGATATGCGTATGTGTATTACACGACAGAGTACACGGAATCTTTATTGGCAATGCAAAGATTTTTAATAAAAAATAATCGCGTGACTGTTGCCAAAATCCTACTAACAGGGTTCTTCGATTTGAAGAACCCTGTAAAATTTGTATATGTATAGTGGAATTTTTTTGTAGGATTTTTAGGATGCCAAACTACTCGGCTAGGTAGAATTGCAATTTTTCTTTGGGTACTGCGGACAAGCTTTAACCTCTTCGACCTTCCACGATTAGTCTGATCGTGTCTGGGACGGGGTTAGAGTTAACAATTTTCTGAGAACGATCAGCCACTCCTCTAATATGATCATTCTCGAGCAATGAGAGTGGCTTGACATTCAATAGAGAACATGGCCTATAAATTTCAATTATTTCCTTTTATTCCATGACCGAGGTGTTGGTACAATTTGGCTTTACGACGAGATCCAATAAATTCGACTGAAGCGCCCAAGAATTCAGCAATTATTTTTAAGTCAACTTCTCACCCCAGCTTGGGATTTACCAATTTATTTCTGTCATTCTCTGTTTTTCATCTCCTCCCGCTACTCCTTTCTCTCTCTTCCTCTTTTTCTCACTCTTGTGAAAACAAATGTTTTAGGCTCTGCTGAAAAAAATTTCACATAAGCCACTGAACGATTCGATATTGTTTTCTCTATCGCTTTTTGAATTTTCCGCGATTCAACGTACTTTTTTAAAATAAGCACAAAAAATATATAGAAAATCATTTAATAATAACGTTTCAAGGAATAATATCAAAGTACTGTCTCCATGTTTTTTTTTTCTTATTTCACCCTAAGAAATTATACCTCATCCCACAGTTCCCTGTCGCCCAGAATAAAGGTCGCCCGTGCACGGTTTAAAGCGACGTGCAAATGGCGAATAATGAGATTTTTCGTTAGCCCAAGACGCTACAATAATATAAGCATGAGCGTAACGTGGTCTCGTTTATATATGCATGAGATCCCACCGAAATCCCGGGAACGTCCTTTGAAAATCCACCCCTGTCCCCCAGGAATTTTTCCGCGAACAAAAAATGGTGGAGGACAATATGGCGAGCAAAAAAAGAAAAAGAAAGGAAAAAGGAAGAAATAATGACAATCGACAATTGAGTTACAAAACATTTGGATGAGTTCTTTTCCCCTTCTCGAGAGCAGCCCCCAGGAAATAAATGATAACTAATCCGGGATGTTTAAAATGAAAGTGGCAGAAGTCCAACGGTCTGTGTGTATGGTGGGTTGGCTTTTGGAAAGCGCGAAGGCGGAGCAGGTGGAAATTTCTTTTTTCAGTCACAAAATAAGGTAACGCCCAGACGAAGGAAAAAAAAGAAAGAATAAGACACACCCACGTGTTCCGTGCGGTCGTGCCCAAAAATAAAAAGAACGAGCAGATTTTAAGCGTTTTGCAGAAAAAACTTCACGTATGACGCGTCAGAACCTGAAATTTCGTCGCCGCCATTCCTGTCGCGACGTGAGATGGGTTTTCCGAAAATTGCATTCCCATTATCGAATGCCCGCTCTGAAGATAATCTCATTTGAATATTGCGTCATTTAAATTAGTGGCTGGAAGCGTACATACGAGCCCGCGCTTATACTATACGGATACAGGCGATATGTGATACAGATTCACAGGGTGATACATAGGGTGATTTTAATATGGAAAGATGGGTACTTTGAAGTGGCAGTTTTCGCTGAAGTTGACGTTATAAAATAAATTGAATAAGTTAACCAAGATTTCATTTAAAATTTTAAAATTAACCACGAAAGAGATTACGCTTCTCCGAGACAAGATCGGATTAATTTTTTTACTAGGTATGTATACACAGTTAAGGGTAGTTTCCGCGCCGAGACCGAAAGAGAAAAAATCCTGTCGATCCATTTCCGATTTCTTGGTTACAGTGTTACCAACATATGAGACTAATCGAAAAATTTAATATCTCAAACTTTCCGTTCCATTTGTCTTCCCACCCCCCACCCTCTTCCGCCAAATAATCGATAACCCGCCATCTGCTTAATCGCGTTGACCGTTGAGGGTAAAAAAATGTGCGAAAAGAAATGAACAAAAAGGGAAATTTTTCATTCTCATCCTCTGGTCTGAATCCTCCGACCACGGCCTAATATCAAAACCCTCTGTGGTCTTTTGAAATTGTTGAGTAATACGAAGGGTGGGTCAGTAACAACCCCCCGTGAACTTAGCCCTCAACTGGTCGGCTTGAGCAATTGTTCGGAAGCTCGTGGTCGAGTTAAAACTTAACGACGACTGGGAACTCGGTAATTGGTTACATCAATTACTTAATTAACCATCATCCAAGAGAGTAAAACTTGAAGAGGCGTCGAATAAGCCGAGCGAGAGGGGCTTAGAGCGAGTGAGAGGGACGTATACGGGATAGAGCTTTGAAAGTGAGAAAGCCACAGGAAAAACGAGGATAAGTTGAATAAACATTCATATTACAAAGGCAGTCCAAAACTCATTCCACTAATGAGAATTACGGTGTATTAACGTATGAATCTTTTCAAAGTCATTAAACCGTGCAGTAAGTATATTGTATACACGAATAAGTTAAGTGCCATGATAAAGCCGTCAGGCGAATGATGAATAATACGATTACGAGCGGGAATATATGAATTCGTTAAACCGCAAATTCTTTTTCTATTTCATAATACGAACAGATACGAATAACATAATCTTGAAAATTATCATTTATAAAATTAAATTTCTATTTTGTAATACAAACATATACGAATTACGTAATCTTGAAAATCAGGAGCTTTGAAATAACGGCACACTTGTCAATTCTCTCGTATAATTTCGGTTGATAGTAAAATCGTGTTTGACTGAACTCCAAATCCCTTGCTATATCTATATAGTGTACACATAGTTACACAGTAGCGGCGAGTCAGGTAAAGTCACAGCGCCTATACACACAGGAAGGTTGCCGGTTGCAACCCTTTATATTCGCCGCACTGGCGAGACCCTATATCTATCCCAACGTAAATGTTTATACGGCGATTCAGTCAGGACGGTTTTGCGCGTCAGAAATCTCTATGTGTAACACGTACGCCTATACATATAATAGAGGTTAGTAATACTGCATGTAACGTTAAGTATAATACGCTTCTAACGCGTTTACATAGGCAACGTATCCTGGACGGTACCTACTTTACCTACTCAGTATGTTATACCGTTAACTAAAGATGTAAATAGACTGTACATCTTATGGGGTACGGTGTCACGGGAGCCTGGGTATCACGGACCCCATACAAATGGACTTTATCCATTGAAATGCTATATATAAATATATATTGTATATACCGTATGTCCCATCCCAAGTAGGACACCTGAAGTTCCCGCGTTCGAGAGCGAGTTCCCCCCCTCGTTTTTGCGCAAAAATCTACTGACATTGGCCAGCGATCAAAGTTTTGACAGTTTCGACATGTGTCACAAAGTAGACAATACCGAAGGACTTATTCTTCTGTATGGTAAGTAGGAAGATTGTTAATAAGTTTTATCTAAGTGATCAATGCATTATTTGTATGTAAAAGGCTTTTAATTATGGTAACCTACAACATAAACCTATCAATTCTCTTCGTTCTCCCTTTACAGATAATGAAATTTAGTTTCGTTTTACTGCAGCACGTAAGGAGTTCAACTACGATGTCTCCATGTAATTTAATGCCTCTGCGACTTCCCGTGTCCAAGTTACAGTATCCTCCTCAATCCTGGATCCTCCAAAAAATATGAAAGAGCTTAAAGTGGACAAAAATAGAATTGCAAAGACATATATCGCCTTATTTTGTCCACAGAACATCCACATCAAGTTGCAGTCCTTTCCGTCTTCCGATGTTCAAGATACAGTACTCCCTCTCAATCCTGGATCCTGTGAAAATACGTAAGAACTAAACATGGCCTAAAAAAGAATCGCTAAGACATGTATCGCCTTATTCCTTCCCCAGAACGTCCACACCAAATTGCAGCCATTTTCCTCTTCTGATGTGCAAGGTACAGTATTCCTGCCAATCTTGGATCTTCTTAAAAATACGTGAAATTTGAAAATGGACTAAAAAGAAAACGCGAAGACACGTATCGGCTCATTTCGTCCACAGAACGTCCACACCAAATTGCAGCCCTTTGCGACCTCCCATGTCCAAGTTAACAGGTAGTTTTCAACTCTGGATAATGTTAAAATACGTAAGATCTCAAAATGAAGTAGGAGAGAAATTCTAAGACAGGTATCCACAGGCTTTTTCGTCCATTGAATGCTCACACTAAATTGCAGCCCTTCACGACTAAACTGCAAAAAAGCTTAGTAGAAATCATAATTATGTATCATCCTGTAAATTTTTTTTTTCCAAATAACGGACAGTCGAATTAGGAAACAAAAGCGTGATTTTCAGCTTTTCTTGCAAATTTTTCTCAGTTCGTCATCATTCATGGAGCGTTATGGTCAGGCAGAGAAGGCAGAAATCATTTTTTTAAGTGCAACAAATTCTATTCGCAAAACATCGCGAATATTCCATGAGCGCCATCCAGACCGTCCGCAACCTAGTAGAGGCATGATCATCGCGTTGATGACGAAGTTTCGTCCTACAGGTTCATCCGCGAATCTAAATCCGAACCGCGATCGCGCACACGTGAATCCAGTGACACGGGAATGTCTAGTCTACTTATATTCAGTCAGCGATTATACTATATGAATGCATAAATGCACGTATGGTAAACGTTGCACCGTATACCTATATGCATCATGCATATCCAGTTCAAAGGATATGGATACAGAACACAGGACTCTAGTGTTTCCCGTAAAGCAAATCCGTACACAGGAAATGATTATCCCGTACACAGAATACGTAAGGCCATGAAGTTGGTACCGAATCGTCCTAGCTGATTGGGTAATCCGTTTACGGTTTAAGGATAGGGATGAAAGTGGGTGGGGTCTTGGCATTAAACGACGAAGGCTCATTGGCTGGCAGCCAATGTATAAATTACCCAGCGCGGCAATGGATGCTTGGTATGACGTCACGCTAGCGAAAACGCGTCGTCGGTAGCCAGCAACTCGTAAAACATAATTGAAATTGGTTATCTGATTACAAGGCCACTATCGTCCCGAGGGCGACATCGCGTTTCATTAGATCCGGCAGCCCAGACTATTCCTTCCTTCTTACCTGAGCCTCGGCTGCGCATGCGCGTTAAAGTTAAATAAATTCCGTTACACGAGTGACAAGGTAAAGCTCACGGTCCTGCCAGTAGGCTGATTCTCGTTACGTAGGTCAAATCTTTCTTCCTTTTTCTCTTCCCTTGTACAGAACCAAAGCAACCCTAACCTAACTTAACCTAACCCTATCCCGCTGTTCAACAAGATAAAAATATCCCTCCAGCGCGAAAAGTATCGTGGAACTCAGAATAAAAAAAGGGGTCCACCCCTCACTCGGTCCACTCGATACACAGACTTTTGGTGAAAGGGCAAACGGGCACGGGGTTGAAACCGTTACGAAATCCGTGAACCCAAATGAACCGTACCGATGCTTGTATGTACAAAAGTGAATGCAAAAGGTTGTTTCGATGTTCGACGAACGACAGCAGCGCCGTGATATACCGTAATATGATCTAGTAATATTTCTCTAGGGAATTTTCCTATTACTATGCTCGTTATGCATACTTTTATGGCTGGCGCTATCCCAATAACACAGAGACGTCCTCAGGACGTCTTTCAGATATCGATGAAATCTTTATAGACGTCTATGAAACATCAGAATGGACGAATAAGAGATTTCTTATGTCACCAGCCATGTTCATTCGATGAAAATCTCTACAAGATTTCTAAAAGACTCTAAATTTCGAAGTCCTAAAGAGCGAAGTCCTACAGAGCTCTGAAGACAGATGCCTGGTGGAAGTCTTCTAGACTTGCGTGCTATCCGGGTAACATTTCGAACGTTACGTTACAGAGTAACGTACTTCGATGCCCCAGTCGACTATCGATACACCTTAAGGACTCAACAGAAATTCCTGCCCAGTCAAAAAAGTACTAAGGAACTTTTATTATGGTTCTGGTATATATGAGTATCGAGCGCGGTCAGGCTCGACTCTCAGTCTGCAATTTTGCTAACATAAATAGTTTTATTACCGACCTGTACGGGTAGAATGTGCAGGATATGGAGGATGTGCAGGATGTTCAAGACATAAAATGTCCTTATAGGATACATCGAAGGTCGTTCTAGGATATACCTATACCTATACCTATACCTATACCTATACCTATACCTATACCTATACCTATACCTATACCTATACCTATATATATATATAGGTATAGAGAGGGGGGGGGGGGGAGAGGGAGAGGGAGAGAGAGAGAAGCCGTTTCACGTCGTCATACCTTCAGGACCATTCGGTTCGACCCTGAACCATCCATTATGTGACACATATATATATGCACACACATATATATACTATGCTTTCTGATACCCATAAAAAAATAGCACACATGTAACGTAGCATCCGTCTTGCAATCCAATACAAGAATTGATCTGAAGCTTAATGGGAATAAGTAACTAGAACCGTACCCCTGAAAGGTATTACGTATACGTAATTCTCAAGTTGGTCATACCGATAGAAAAACAGGTGACAGTAAAGAAAAAAAAATTCCCTAGCACCGGGAATCTGGGTTTCCATGGAACGATCGATAGTTGCACAAAGTGCATTCGACTGGTGCAGTCTCGTGGGCCGCAGGGAGACGAGGAATTAGCGAAGCTATTTAGGGAGGCACGAACGAAGGTTGTAGGTTTAAGGTCGAAGGTTACAGCGGTCGCAAGGTAAACTCGAATTAACCACGGCAATTACACGTACCTTTGCATCGGTCAGTAACCGCGTCTCTTTACCTTCGACCTCTCTATTGCAACCTAGAAACTACACAACGTGCAAGCCCTCTAAACCTCCCCCCAACCCCTTCGAATCCTGCGATAACTGACCTCTCCACACGACTTAACTAACGACTATTTAAGACCGCCCCCTTTCCCTCTCCACGTCAGCCATTTACGATCCTCCTTCCCGTATCCCGTGGGATCAGTAAGGATTACGTAACCATTGTGCTAACGGTAGTCGCATATGTGATATGAGGAATTTTCATGGGCATATGGCCACAGACCAATGAGAATGGACGCGTGTAAAACTCGGGAGTTGAACACTAGAACTCCCGACGGGTACATTTTGTACCCGAGCGCATGTTTGCGCTTGTGTATCTTTCGTTGTTAAGAAGATAGAAAACTGAAATTTCGTGACTTTTATTTAATTGTAGAACCTAAATTGTATACCAAACTTCAACCTTTCGAATTTTTAGTCCTTTAAAATATGAAGTTATGCACTCGGACACAAAATGTACCTGTCGGAAGTTCTAAGTATGCGGGATCTCCGGGAGTTCTAATGTTAAAGACCAATAGAAATTCCGTTATCGTGTACTAACAATGAGGGAGAGCGAAAGGCGGTAAATTTGAAGTATTTATTTAAAAAGGATAAAAGGGTAGGAGAAGGTTAAATTATCGGGAGAGAGGAATCGTGAATTAAAAAAAAGAAGCATTCAATAATCGTAACTGTAGTATTGTCATGAAAACCATGGCGGCATGGCGATTCGGCGTTTCCGATGAAACGATTAAACATCGGATGGCCAATTGCACCCATAAAACAGTACGGTATACCGATGAACGAGTAAAATGGAAAAGGAGAGCAACACTGAATACAGTTGAATTGGGAATATTCGTCAAGAGAAAAATCGTTGACTAGATAGCTAACTGACTATATATATATATATATGTATGTATATATATTTGACTAGTTTATATATCTATATTCGTTATTACGTTGGCTACCGTTTTACGGACGGTGCAAATGATACACCCCGTATATCGGCGCATGATGTAAATGAAGGAGCGTGTCAATGGGCGCGAGTTACATGTGTTTCTCGGAGCACTCTGAATTCTCTTATTGGCCATTGCGTTAGCAGGGGCGTTTATCGAGGATTCCCAATGGAAGAAAAGGGGTGGTTCGAAGGTTATAGCCAGAAAAATAATAAAGAAGAAAGGAAAGAATGAGATCGCTACAGTCATATAGCTATAGGTGATATATACGTTGATATCTCGCCATCGAAATTACACGTAACGACCCGTGAGAGTTTACGGTGCATAAATCAGCAGATGGGCGTTCCTACGGTATGAAGGATAAGCGCGTGTGCCTTCTTAAACAAGATGGAATATATCCAGTATAGAACAGGCGGCCATGACACTTTTGAAAATACCAAGTACCCGTAGCTTAGAAAATTTTCTAAATCCAGACGACATCGATAAATCAATCGGTCGAGCGTACGCGCAAAGTAATGTTAGGGGTTGCTGAAATGTCAGTGAAAAAAATAGGCGAAGGGTGAGAGGGTGGAAAAAATAGGGAGAAAAAAAAAGAAGAAAAGAGCATAAAAAGAGCAAAGGGGCGCCCTGGTCGGTGGGGTTTGGGTGGGTGAGTGGGGGGGGGGGGGTAAAAATAAATATAGCGCGCCGTCGGAGGGTAAGAAAAATCCTTCGGCAAACTTGCCAGATGCTTCTCGGACATCCGGTACGTGACGGTGGCGCGAGGAAGGGAATTTACTTGCGGATTCCTTTAGCTGCGTTCTTTTAAAATTCAAGAAACGCACGCGGCCACATCCCTACCGGAATCGATATGGGAATCCTAGAGAATGGAGCTCGCGCTGCCTACATAGCCTGGATGGTGGATGGGATAGTGGCGATCTAGTACTTCTTTTTTCTTCGCTGTCAGCGCTGATCCCAGCGAAAGGAAAATCTACTGGTAAAACTAGACCAGAGACGCTGGAGTATATCGTAGACTTGGGATATGAAGAAAACCTACCCCTACGCGATACAAGGGTCCTTACAGCTAATATCCAGTAAAGACGTGTTTCCTCCAATTTCATACAAATATCAACTTGTCCAGCAGATTCGTAGCAGCAACGTCGCTGGGTTCCTTGATTTTAAATTTTACATGTCGCCCAGGAATTGGAAGTTAGGCAAACCACGGGGGATGCATTTCCCATCTGCTATCACGCACATGTTGGTATGGTATACATGCCAGTTAATAAGAAAGTGGTCTATGTCAGGAATATGGAAAAATTGAGTTAACGATTAAAAAATATTTTTTAATACACAAACGGAAGTGTGCAATACGCACACCGCAATGCTCTCCCAGTGCGCAAATTTGGGAACACCCTGTATATAATATATATATATAATTTGGGAACACCCTGTATATATATATATATATATATACTGGGAAAAGAGTAATAAAATTTTCGCATACTATGCGAAGTGCAGTTTATCTTAAAAAAAAAAGTGATTTAGGCCACTCATAATCACCGGTATATATATATTTGTATATCCAATATATATATAGGGTCTGAGGTATTTTCCGTAGTCGCTCAATGAGAATCCTGCCAATTAGCCCATTTGCGTACAATTACCATTGGAATATGCATACGCGAGAAAACACAATCGTAGTCACGTTGCAGTATAATGAGAGAAACAGGTATAGATAATGATAATCATACACTTGGAGGTGAAGCTACAGATATAAGAACAACTGTAATACCCACAGGAGGTAGACGTAGAGATAAAAGGACGAGAATAGAAATTAAATGTTTACTTTACACCAGAAGGTTATATAATACCTGAACCGAAGTGGATATGCAAATTACTATAGTGTAAAACGTTTTCGATGCGTTTTGATATTCCGCTTGAAAGTCATCAGAGTCATTTGATAATGTAGGAGTTATCGGTATAATCGATGAGTATCCGTAGGACATGAAAAAGATGACAGATACGTGTAGGATCGATCGGAACACCCTGTCAATCAATTCCTATCGAAACGTCCTAGTGACACGTGTTCATATAGTATGAAGGGTGTTCCAAAATTCGCGCACTCGGAGAGCATGGTGGTGTTCCGGAGGCATCACAGATACTGGAAACGACTTCCCTTTTATTTAAACATGCTCAGTTTTTAAATAAGAGCCGATTAAAGATAACCAATGAAAGTGAAGCGCTGACGGAAATAGTAGGCATATGCGAGCTCTGAGTTTTCTTCCCATGCTTTTTTTCACGGTGCCTCCCGTATCAAAAGCATATCTCCTGAATACCGCAATGCTCTCCCAGTGCGCGAATTTGGGAACACCCTGTATATATATATATATATATATATATATATACTGGGAAAAGAGTAATAAAATTTTCGCATACTATGCGAAATTCGCTTATCTGTGCTGAAACACACACTTGACACACATCCCGTAGTCAGAATACACTATAGATAAAGAATAGCAGTAGTGTGAAAAATATAAAAATGAATTTTCGCGCGAAAATTCTGAACAAACACGACAGTTTGAAATTCCCGCGTATCTTGAATTTGCATTAAATATCATGGACGAGTCATTAAGCACAGTTTAACAATACTCCGAAGCGTCCATGAAAATTTACTATTGATTAAATTAAAGTGGATAAAAATGTAAATAGTATATACAGTAATAAAAGTACGAAGAAAAATGAATTGGTAAGAAAATGTAAAAACCTGAGTTTTGGCTACGGAAATTGTTACAGTCTTTGAGAAACTTTGAATTGTACGTCGCCCAGGTATACCTATACGTATATATTTAACAGTATACAAATATATATATATACCCAGTATAAGTAACTTCGACTATTCCATATATATAGGGCGTACCGAAGAACACTTCCGTGTTCTTTTACATACTTGCCTACGTACATGCAAATGGATACGCTTCGAGCACGGAATAGGAGTCTGGAACTATTACGAACAGAGTATAGTGACCCTATGGCATAGACTGTACAAAATTCGCACACAGTATTCGAAGCTGCTAGTACTTCCTGGCGAGTAGCCAATGACAACGCGAATCTCGTATATGGAAGGCTGTAAGTATATAACGTCGACTGTAAAATGGCAACGTGCCAGCCCGCCTGAAATCTTTAATTCGAACGGGTTATAGATTAATCGAACGAGAGGAAAACAGTGACGAATTTCCGATGATAACTTATCGACTAGTAATTCATCCATGAGTTTGCTATAATCTTCGAATATAAATAGACTAGATTTGCCCGTGTATTCTGATATGTAGAATATATATCTATATATAGCATTTCAATGAGTAAAGTCCATTTGTAGGTGCCCGCGACACCCATGCTCGCGTGTCACCATATCCCATAAGATGGCCAGTCTATTTACTTCTTCAGTCGACGGTTATAGCGATTATAGCGTTGACTGAAAGGTAAATAGACTGGTCAACGATTATAGTGATTATAGCATTGACTGAAGTGGTAAATAGACTGGGCATCTTATGGGATATGGTGACAAGCGAGCCTGGGACATTGCAGACACTTACAAATGGACTTTACCCATGGAAATGCTATACATAGATATATATTCTACATATCAGAATCGCGAGGCACAGAAACACGGGGCAAGTCTAGTCTATTTATATTCAGTCAAAGCTATAATTAAGAGAAAGTGACTGTACCGATAGAATTGTAATTAATTTGATACATTAAATGATAATGATTTTCATTTTTCATCATGGCGCCCCATATCTGCACAAGTCGATGATTAATGGCTGGATCCATTCTGAAATTTGGAGCACTAATCACGAGATACTAGATGTTAGAAATGCGTGGACTACTGGGTATGTAGTTGGACAATGTGGTACTGAGAGGAAACGCAAGAACAACTCATATGGAAATAAATCGGACACGTACAGAGTAGGATGTAGCCGTGGGGTAGAGAGATACTAGAAACTGCAACCGGATTGGAGGCTAGAGGTTGGCAATATGTGATAACAGAGTGCAACAGGAATTCGATAGGGTCAACCTCCATTTCCGGATAAATAATTTATACCCAAGCCTCCGTTTTGCATCTGTTACTAGTATCACTGGGGTAGATCACTCGGCTGGTAGCAATGCGTAGTAGACGTAGAAACGTGTGTGTATATATATATAAACAGTATATAGATCTACAGTGTACTATAATATATAATATACAGTTCAACGTTTTTCTGTTCAACTACTGGTCCATTTATAATTAGAATTAATCAAAATCAACCCGATACTAATTCAAGGAAAGTTGGAGAACTTTTTTTTTCGACTCGTCCCACCACTTTATATCTACGTCCATAAAGCTGTATACTCGTATACATATATATATTAAATAGGGCGAGCGGCAAACCTCTTTTTCCCTCAGGATCATCCATCAACTTTAAAATCCGGCTCGACGCGTTTACAACCTTTTTCAAGTAGAGTGCCGCTTGCAAAACATGGATAGGACGCCGATACCAATATCCGGTGTATCTGCTCGGAGTTGGAGAGGCTCATTAGGTCATTACTTTATCCACGGGAATGAGAGGCGCAGAGAGAGAGAGGGGGGGGGGGGGAGAGAGAGAGAGAGAGAGAGAGAGAGAGAGAGAGAGAGAGAATGACA
>JARQST010000148.1:0-11553 GCA_030142225.1 Pachycephus smyrnensis
AATACGACCATTTTTGCAATATGGGGAGGCAGGATCCGAAACTCGTTTTTCGGCCATAACTTTGGAACGGATAGGCCACGATCAACGCAACGTAATCCGACGATAAATAAGTCTTGCTATAAAAGAATAAAGAAAAATCAATAAACAAAAATACGTGCGAGCGAATCAACGGAAAAAATTTGTTTCAAATCTCGCGAATCTTCGTCATAGTTACTTTGGATCGTAAATTTTCTTTTTATTTTCTTACGGTCCAGCGTACCGATGTTAGAGTGAAAAGTTTTCTTTTTTTTTCATTCTCAGTCCGATTAAATCGTAACGATTGGAATTGTTACGTGACGATGCAATTACCGAATCGGTAAGCGGGCATTGGACGAATCGTAAAAACAAAAGAATTGCAAAAACTTGCGAAAAAGCTTTAAAACCTTCAGCTGTACATGGGAAAAGAGCGAAAGAGCCGTGAGCGAACGAGAGCTTCAAGTAGAATCGGTGAAAACTTCTCGAAACTAGTCAGACAGTTCGCCAGGAATTATTAACGGGACGGAGGAAACGTGAGACCGTTAAATACTGCAATTCCACGCGGAACAATGGAGTAGCAGCAGCGAGTAGCAACAAGGAAACGTATTACGAAAATGTCTTGCTAATATTACAAGAGAAAAAAGAAGAAAAAGAAAAGAAATATATTCCAACACCCTCCACCGTGACGCGTGAGCATCCATTATGAAATGCTATCAACTTTGATAAAGAAATAATATAAAACTTGTATACATGAATTTTAGACTCCTTAACGGAAAACCCAACGTACGTGAAGAATAAAGAACATATTGCATAACTAGTACGTCACTGATCATATATATATATATCAAATTTGAAAAAAGAAAGCCAATCCCTCTTCCAGATGTTGGCCACGCGTCAAAAACTATCTGACCAAAGTGTACAGGAAGTTGAGATTAATGGGCGGGTGGGAGGGGTGGCTTCGATTTCTCGCTGTTATCAGTAAAACGAAAAAAAAAGTAGAAGCGGGCAGTCCAAAAATATTGGGCCAATAAATAGCGTAAAAAAACTATAGAGAGAGGGTGAACGCGAGGGTTGGTAGTGAGATAACTAGAAGAAAAAAAAAAAAAAGATTTCATAAACGCATAAATCGTCATTTTATTCTGGATGAATCAGCTTCTTCCTATAACTTTCACACCCGTTACTGGCAGATACTGGAAATGATTCTGGACAACACGTATTTTGCAGTTTTACAAAATTTGCTGTAATTTTTAAATGATTTAATATTAGAGTTGACGAATGAGAAACGAGGTTTGGCGTTTCAGCAGATAGTGGTGGGGGTGATAATTTAATAAATAGAAAGTTGACAACAGTTGAGAGTTAATATTTCGAAACTGTCTAATGTCACGTTCACGTAGGATTTTGAACGAGACGTTTGTTGCAAACGTCAGTTTGACAGATGACATAATCCCGTTTTGATGAAATGAAAATTGGCAAAATAACCCGAATGAAAAATTTATTAAATCGAAGTTCAAATTACAAAATAACTTAATAAATAAACAAAAAATAATAATATCAAAGCGTTTTTGATTTGTTTATTACAGCACTATCTGCTGGAAACGTCGCTTGTCATTCGTAAACTCTAATATTAAATCATTTAAAAATTACGGCAAATTTTGCAAAACGGCGAAATACGTGTTGTTCAGAATCGTTTCCGGTATCTGCCAGTAACGGGTGTGAAAGTTATTCTGGATCACCCTCTATATAGTAAATTGTATAGGCACGAATCACAATTGAAAAATGGCTGGAAATGACTCGATTGCCACGACGATGGGAATTCGAATAAAGCTTATTTGACAGGCAATATGTTGTGCACTTGAATTGACACGTGGACTGTTCGCATGGAGTAAGGGTGTTGGGAGGGGGGTGAGGGGTGTTGGGAGAGGGGTGAGGGCGATATTTAAGACGAATCGACTTGTCGATTTTCTATCAGGAACGAACGGGAATCGTAGAGAAATTTTCATAGCAATATTCGCCGCCTGTTAGGATCGATGATAACGCGTCATTTTGAATTTATACGTCATTCATTTGTGTCAAGGAAAAATAAGTGTCATTGGTAGTTTTAGGAGTTTTATCGTTGCAAGCTCGACGTTTACTTTAGTCGTGTGGTACCAGTGGCATTAATGGATATAGTAATTTTAATCATAAATAAGTAAAAATGCGCGCAATAAGTATTCGCCTTGTAATGATAAGAGTGACCGAGGCAAAAAAATACAACAGTAAAGTGATAGAAGACGATTTTGTACGGGCATTGTGTATTGTGACGAATTATGTCGAATTAAGTATATTAGGGGTAGTTCGTAGGGGACTGATGGATCATGGGACATTTTCGTATTTGATTTGTAAATTTTAGCGAATCAGATCTGTCCGTGGATTTTGTATTCGATGGTTTTCATATCGTTATTAATTTTCTAGTTTTGGCGAACAACTCTTGTGGTTTTTTTTTGTATTTTGGAAATGGTAAAAATAGTTTAAATTCAGGACCCTCTCGAGTACGAACTAGTATAGGGGAAAAATTTGAGACTAGTGTCACGGCATAGTTTGTCTGTGTCTCGGTGACAATTTTGAATAAAATTGTATAGTCAGCAGGGTGCTTCATTTTTTTTGACGAACCCAAAAAGCCGTGACAGCATATTACGACGAAGCTAAATATATATTATATAGTCGGCTGGCCAGCGCGTTCACGTGTTTTTCAGAAAAGGCTAATTTTACGATCACGTGTTTTCTGTAAAGTTACGCAAGTATTTCCCGTCCTCGTTTACAGATGCGCGCATGCGCAGTGTCTCTGTTCGGGTACTTTAGTATCTCGTCCGTCAGTTGGTCAATCATTCTCGCCTACGCCGAGAATCAGTCTGTTCTGTTATTTTGCTCTTTCTTCATTTTTACAGCCAGAACGGTTAGATCAGACACAGAAATCCCGTAGGAAAAAATGAAATTTGCGTGGGTGCAAAATATCGCAAGGTGATCGAGATGATCTCAAGGATCGGCCAGATCTGAATTCTAACGAAAATACACCGACCGCGTAAGCCCAGGGCCGACAGCCGGAGTAGACTTTAGGACCGGGGCTCCCGATATAGATGTGACGGCACTGTCCCGGTATTTCAAAGCAGCGCGAAACTATTTTTGCAGTTTAATAATAATACGGCCTCGTTTCCAAAACGAATTAAACGACGTGACGTAGCTCGAAGCTGTTGAAAATTTACATCGTAAAAAAACAGACACGATCGTCTTCGACGTGCACTGGACGAATTTCAAATTACGTCTATACAAATTAATGACAATGACAGAAAAATCTGTAAATAGTATAAAAAGATAAAAAGATAGACTTATCACCAGATAAAAATATCAAAAAATATATTTTAAATCGATTTTAAGGCCCTATGTTAACATTACTGGTGACTGACGAATGAGAGGGGTAATATCAAGGTGTAACTGCGACTCTGAAGACCAACGAAGAAGATGGCGGTAGGTTAAGGGGCAGAGGGCTGACGCTGGGAGGGATGAAAAAAAAAAGGAGCGACAGTGGCGAAACGTTCGACTACTAAAATCGAAAGGGAATTTCAAGCGTTTCCAACGTGGAAAAAATAAAACGTCCGTCTTATTCGCCGTTGGAATCGTCGAGAGGGAAAGAAAAGAAATTCTTGCAGTGAAAGGAGAGAAAAAGAAGAGATGAAAAAGGAATACTTCCATTTAATCTCACGTTCCACCCACCCTGGTCCAAGTGCCTTGTAGCTAAAAGAAGTGAATTTCGAGTAGAATTACTAGTTTTATATTTATTCATTCTTTTCGCAGCGACAGCGTCGCTGGCTTGTATCGCGGCGAATAATAGCATGAAGATTGATACTCGAATGGCTGACAATAGTCAAGGCAACTTCGAAGAATGGCGAAATTGTCGGAATTATGAAACGGAAGAAAAAGAAATTGAAAAAAAGAATTAATACTATTACGAGAAAACGAGCGACAAAACTTTCGGTGCTACCAACTTCTTTTCGATTGGTTTCCATTTCGCGATGTAATAATTCTCGCGTTCCACCGTGCATCCAATTAATTTCTTAACCGTTCCGATCGCTCTTTATTTTATTCTTTTCTTTTTCTCATCAAGATTTTTCCACGGTCGAGTTACTCGATCAATTATTCCGGCCGCTAATTAATTTTTGCTTTTGTATTATTTCTGGATTTTCTCTCTCTCTCTCTCTCTCTCTCTCTCTCTCTCTCTCTAATCAAAATAAGGGAGTAACTTTTGCATATGTACTACACTTTCGGTTTCAAAATTTCGTATGATACTATTTAGGAAGATACTGCGTAAGGCTATTTAGCCAAGGTAAACTAAGCGAAGAAAAGATAAAGAAGAAAAGGACAACAATGATAGCAGATTCTTTGAACCGAAAATTAAAAAGAAGAAACTATAAAATGGAACTTACTATACATTCTATCTTTGTATATTTCCAGATATATCTAATACTATTAATATAGTATACGTGTTGCGTGCAAAGACACGTGTTCCCTTTCGCAAGGTAGAGAAATCTCTTTACTCTTGGTTTGCCATGCGTGATTTTTGCAGTACAAAGCAGAAGAACAATGTTGCCTGAGCAACGCGAGAGGCAGGAAACTGACGAATGTTTTGAACACGTTTTGCCTCTTTCGCTTGCTTGGTATTTTCTTGCTCTTTTCTTTTTCCTTTCTATTATTTCCCATTACATTTTCTACCTTCTTTCTGTCTGTTATCTCTTTCAATCCCTGTTACTGCCTGTCTCGGCCGTCTTTCCGTTTTACCGTGGATTTCACACGAAAAGCGTTATCAAAGGATTGAAAAGAATAATTATACAAGTATTATACGTACAGACAGTAAGTCGACGATTAAAACGCATTTTTTTGGAAACAGATCAAAAACAAAAAATGCTCTAAGCCAGTCATACGTGACTTCCGGAATAAAAATCTATGCTCTACATCAGGTCTGGATGAAGCTATCGGAAGAGTCTATCAAAGTCTATGGGATCCCATAAAGCAACGTGGCACCCTGGTCCAAAGAACTCGGTCATGGACAGGCTTACCTGGGAACTGCCAATTTATGGGACCCATGAGAAATGGGCCTGTTCGTGAAGACCCATCTCGCAGGGTCCCATGCTTCGACAGTCCCCATGTAGTCCGCACCTATGAGGTCTACCTTGGTGCACTCCAAAGCTGTCAAGGTCTAATCGCGGGAACCCAACTTGCAAGGCTCCACACCCCGATACCTCAGGGAACGGATCCGACCCCTAGATCAAGTCTCTCCCTCTCTAGGGGTACCGAAAGACCTCGACCTCCCGCCTGCAGTCAGCTACCCTTTTCGCGACACTTCATCCTGAAGGTTAAGGACCCAAGACTCTGCTGTACGTTTCTATAATACTGAACAAGTACTCACCCTGGTGACTCCATCTTCGTCGAATCCTCAGGGGCCTCTTGGGGTCAGGAGCACCAGTCCGAATTTTCTTTGTCGCGCACACGATAGGTCGAGACCCAAGCTCCCTGAACCCTGAACCCTAATTCCGCGACGCGGGATAACTGACTGACTTATCATCTTCACTGAACTTTAAGAACCCTGTTTCATCCCCTCTACCTGCGATATTTTGTTCTTGTATAGCAAGCTCAGGGTACCCCCTCCCGACGCACCTGAAGTTGGATCGTATACTGATCCGCAGATTTTTCTTCAATCGTACCAGCACTCTATCAACATTTTCCTGAACTAACTGACTCCCTTTTTACCTGAGTACCTAGATCACTTAGTCACCCCTATTGATAAACAAGAGAGCACGATAAACAAATGCTGTATCTAATCGTTGATTTACGTTGGTAACCCGTTTTTTTACGAATGAACCTTTAGATCTAATTTTAACGCATCTATATAATCTTATAGGTTTTTTTTAAATACGATATATAGCTATACGAAAATTATGTAATGACGACAATCGCTTACGTACGTCAGACTAAAAATAACGTTGAGTATCAGCGACAGAAGTCAAAGCCTTACAAGGTTCAGCACGTATCACGTGATGTTATTAGGTTTTCTAGGGTTTTTTTCTCTCCGCTCCTTCGGTCTTTCTTTTCTTGCCGTGCCCTTTTTTTTCGGGTAACATATTGACGCGCCAAAGAATCAATATCACACGCGGCATTGATATGAGCCTTCGAAAGTGAAAGACACGTCGGGTCCATTCGCTGAGAAGTTGCCCGGGGAATTTTCTCATATGGTGGAACCAGTCATAATGAAGTTCTATACTGAATGGGGAAAAAGAAACTAGGGGTGTGAGAGAAAAAAAATCTTGAACGATATGGGAAGTGAGTGATATCAATACGAATATTCTGGGGTTGATACTATTTTATACGCATCGATTTTCACGTCTTCTTTGCGACGTCCAAGAGCAACTATTGAATTTAGGGGTGGGGGTTGGAATGCGTTTCTAAAGATTTCGCGATCTGCGAATCGCGATATTGACATCTCAGAGGCACTCCGCGGTGGTCATTGTTCCACGTAAATATTGAGGAGTTGCCTAAGTTGGTAATCCTCGAGGGTCAAATTTATTAATAGATAAGGAACGAAACTTTCTTAAATTGACGATAAAAAAAGAAAATTCAATAATAGAAAAAAAATGTACTAGTCCATTTTATCGCGTCGTTTACCTTATTATGTTTTTTCGAAATTTTTCTAGAGTCATCAAAACCAGTCGTTGCATACTAATTGTTACTGGAGTGCATCGGCCGAAAGTGCATCGGACGAAAGTGCATCCCAACAGTATGGGATCTCAATAGACAGATCTGAAGATGCGTCTAGCTCTCTAGGGATTACTTATATAACATATATATAGTCTGCTAACATAAATATAGGTATATATATATATATGCGTGCGTGTATAAAAATGCAGGTCAAAGGTGCAGCACGTAAAAAGGCGTCGAATCTCTGGAAAGCTTGGATGTTACAGACGCCGACGTTTTAACGTTCATGTAAACGCCAAGTTCAGTCGTGGTGAGTTTCCAGAGGTGCACTGAATCTGCGAAATGCCTACCGAGCGGAAAATGCACTTTTAATTGCACGTCAAAGTCAAAGGGGTGCCGCGGAACCAACATCATCTATCCAGCCAACCCCTATTCTCACCCAACACTCCGACAGCACAAACAGCCCATTTTCAGTCGTTCCATAAAAACGGCCAAAGGTATTTCAGGTAAATATATTTACGTAACCGTAAAATTTACAAGTAAATTAAAGGCAGATGCACTTAACGCGTACGCAGTTGCGCGTCGAGTTACAACCCTTTGGGATTCACCCTTGTTATTAATTAAAAAGAAAAAGGGATATCGCAGTCAACCCTCTGTGCTTATGTATCTCTGTGCCAGTTATATTTTGATTTTATTCTTCTATTGCCAGTTATATTTGACTTTAAAGAGAAATGAAAAATCATTTAATTCGTATCTACCAAGCAGTTTTGAATGATGCATTTTCTGTTCTATAGTCCGTCCAGGAGTAAAGTAGCTTTTGGAGGGGCCATCTTCTTATGAATTTTAAGGTAAAGTAGTCCCCTACACTAGATCTTTTACTCGTGGAACGACTGTTGTACCTTTGCTTGGAGTTTTACGTATTTTTTTTGCAGTGATCCGGGCTTTAAGTTTTGAAAATTAACCCCTTCCTTTGCTTCATCCTTTTCCTCATTATTTCTGCATTGCACCGTTTTTTTACACGGTCCCTTTCGTTTTATGCTTTGTCCATTGTCGTTCGCGTAGTTCTTAACCGTATTTTTCCCTCTCTTTCTCGTTCCGTCTCACCCCTTTACATATCTTTTTTTTTTTTTCAGTAAGACCTTTTTTCACTTTTTTTCTACCACTTCTTTCCACGCGCTCCTTTTTTCTTGCACCCTCACTCCTCGTCACTCACCAACTCAGGTAACCAGACGCCGCAACTGGTACCTTCAAAGGGATTCGTAATTGAGAGCAATAGCACGAGATTTTGCACTTTTACACGAGTGCATCCTTCCCGCGCAAAAACATCCGAACGACAAAATTTCGCAGTCTGATGCAAAAGCTAGCTGGAAGGGGTGCAAGTTCGCGTGAGTGGCACCAACAATTTTTTTTATGCATAATATTCATTATGCCACAGGCTGCAATTTTGTGATGTTAGAAAAATATTTTGGCAAAATAATCCCTTGCAAAAATAACGCTGCAGTTTCAATTTCAAAGCACAACCCTGTATTACGTTCTGCAAGCTCATTATCAATCTTGATATATTAATTAAGCAGTGCAAAGTTCCAAGCAATCAAATCCATCCTTACACAGTTTAAGCCCTGGGATAAAAGAAATGCAACAGCTGACCGATATTCAGTAGAGAAGCACGTTACGATAGGTCAGTAGCAGGTGCAGACAAGGCCGCGGCACCTACAGACCAAGTCTAAAGAGTTCCGCGGGGTTAAAGATAGGCGCCAGTCGTCGTTGGAGTCGTCATCGTAAGCCGTAAAATCCAAACGGGATGTCATGGGACTATAGGGTGCGGTGACTGTGGTGGGGGATTTCCGGTTCACAGTAAGTCTCAGTGGAGGGGATGGAGCACGACGCTTGGACTTCGAACGGCGAACTGTCCTCAGTTCGGGTCGGTACTTCGCGCCGCGTGCTTCCGTGCATTCTGTAGCTAAAGTTTGCGTAATCGCGTAATAAGGGTAGTACGGTGTGGACGTTTTATTTTTTGTTAAAATTTTAACAGTGCCCCCCTCCCCCGACGAAAAAAGAACCAGTGCCGTAACCAAGGGAAAAACGTAAAAGAAGAAATTGTGTTTACCATAGGAATTTAATGTTGGTGATAAAAAATTGTGCGGGACAGTGAGCGACTAGGTGTGAGATATTTTGGAAAATACAAATATTTCGGTTTTTGTACGACGAAGAGAACAAAATTTTACAATTTCACGGGAATGGCTACGTCAACGTGGTTACTTCTGTGCTGCCTTATGCTGACACATTATGTGCAAGGTCAGTTGAATTTAACTCTACGTGTTAATTGACGTTTCCTCTTGTTTTTCCTTTTCAATATTTTTAATTAAATTGAGTATTCGCCTTGTCGTTTTATCCTTGCGGAGTAAGCGGAATTATTTTCTTTTAAATTCACGTACAATTTACATAGAGAATGCCTGGGACGATTTTGATAGCAATTAATCGTCTTATTTGATAATCATGATGCGTCTGCACCCTGTATTTGTATATAGTCCAGTCGCGTTATAAGGCGTCTTCGTTTTAAGGCTGCTTCCCCAGCATTTCAAAATCAAATTCTCACCCCAGCATGTGCTTCGATTATCCTGATCGGTTTTTGTTTCTCGCAGCCTTTCGTTCCTACAATCAGTTAAGCGGTGTTGTGATGAAAATGGAGGAAATACGATAGCAGTGATGGGAGAGAGACTATAGCTTCTTGAAATTTTACTCCCTCATCCGTGAACTGCCTTATAACGCGATTCCAGCATATAACACCCATTCCATATAGACGTATTTACATAAATACGTGCATGCATGAATGCATATAGTATATATGGAGTCCCAATGGAACGTTTTTCAAATTGGAAAATCGCACCGTTCGGATATCGCACGGACACGTTTCGCGGCCGTGCTCCAGCATACGTTTTGCGATGTAAACGATATCAGGGGATGATCTGGGCGTGAAAACGAATATTTTGGAGTAAAAATATCCCGTAAAAAAAACGGCTGTAAAAAGAGCGTTGGGAAAGAGTAGTAAATCAAAAAGTTTAAAGGTAAGCACTAAATTCGGACAGTGCATACTAAAAATGCATTATCCTTTTTTTTACCCGACCACGACGAAGCCAAAAGGAGGGTTGTTTTTTTTTTCTGTTTAATTTTAAAGCCACGCGAATTCCACGACGTGGAAAGGCGCGTATTCAACGTATCGAATTTCGTATAAACGTTTCAAGCATTACTGTTTCTCATCCTTCTCGTGTAACTGCAATTCGTATAGGAGGCGATTGATTTAATTAAGGATTGTTAGACTTTCGCAAAATTGAGGTTGCTAAAAAGTGACCTATGTTAAAAGGAAAGGACGTCTTTTAGCGCAACCATATGCAAAAACCATACAGCACTCCCGGATCGGTTAGCATGGACTGTAGCAATGGCGCCAATAGCCAGACTATTTTTAACCTGGTCGTCTAGCAGAGCCCGAATACACTTCTGCCCTTACAGTAGATATCTACCGTGTACAGTCAAGCAGATACAGATACATATACGTTACATGGGGACGCGTCAGTACATAGATTCGCATATGTATAATAAAATGGCCATATGGAGCTTCAGTCCGGCGTCGCGTGGATTTCTTTTGAATCGGACTTTTTGCATATTTCGCATTGTCTTCGTCCTTCTTCCTCGCGTCTTTTTTTATATTTTATTCTTCGTACCAGCGACAGAAAAAAGAAAAACTGGACAAAGAGAAACCGAAGTTCCCTGTTAAGCTTGCAAATTTTTTCAGCCGTTCGACTCTTGACACTGCCAAAACGCGTAGGAATCGCATGAACAGCCTGCAGGGTAGACTTTTGGACTTTTTGCACTGGTTTGATAAGGATGCAGAACAAAGGGATATAAGCCTTTACGGGAAAGTCAAAACAAAAATTAGCTTTTGTCAAAATCCACTCTATATGTTTAACATCGGTGCTTATACGTTATATCCATAGTTATACAGAATTGTGTACGTCCCTTTTATGTTATACGTGTCCATGTACCATCAGGAAATTGTAGTTTCCACAGGGCGACACGCAATACAGAGCTTAAAAGCTTTTATACAGGCAAGACGTTTACCGGGCACGTCTTTTACCTTGCAGATATTTCTTATTTTGTATTTCCTATCTTTTTTCTCTTGTTCCACTGTATTGAACGATAAGGCGAAAAGTGGTTATCTATTTTTGTTATTAATATTTTGACGAGTCGTTCGATTTCGTTTGACGTTAATTAGCCTCCGTTAATTGCCTACTGGACAGAGAGCAAGACCAAGACAAAGAGAAAGAGAGAGGACCCCCTTCTTCCTTTTCAAATCTAAGCTCATTCGAATATATTGCTTAGAGTATCGAAAGATAAAGTGTTTAGTAAATCTTATATTTTGTTCAAGAAATAATCATCCTGACTTTCCTTATTATTTTTGTAATTGTCTTTGCGTGATTATTGTTATTATCCATTATTGTGCTTCATTCCAAAATTCATTTTACCACTATGGCACTTTTTGATGTTATTCTCAAAAGACTAGTGTACAGCAAGAACATCCTGGAGTGTATGAATAAATGCATTTCTATTGTCTTTGCTTTTCTTTGATCGCGAAATTTTTGCATTCCCTTTTCTTCGATAGCTTATCTTTATTCCGTTAACAGTAAACACTTGGGCACCTATGCTTTGTGTCCTGTTTCGCAACTTCCTGCCCCTCCCCTCCCCCTTCACGTATGTGTCAGTGGGTCTGTTTGCAAGTCCTTAGTTTCTCGCTCAAAAGGATACGTGTGTTTACACGTG
>JARQST010000148.1:17923-74509 GCA_030142225.1 Pachycephus smyrnensis
GAAGATAAGGATTGTCAAGAGCACGTAGAATCCGTTACACTGGCATCTGCTCGTCTACAGAGTCAGCTGTGACTACGTGGCGACTTTTATTTATCTTTTTTCCTTCTCTTTAACGAAGTCTACCAAGAAAGGGGGCCGAGTCCTTCTTCTCTTTTTTTTCTCTTAGTCTCGTCCAAACCAAAGGTGGGTCTAAGTAGGAGAAGGCCAGGGGTGGCCCCACGTCGATGGCACGTGCGATTATGGCAACCGGAAGCCGGAAGTACCCTTGGCTGCTCACCCACCTGGTTTCTCGTTCCAGTCTCGTACACCTTTTTTCTTTCCTTCTCTTTTTCTCTTCCCTTCTCTTTCTTTCTTCCCAAGCAGGGCTATCTCTTAACGGGCTTGTACGTGCGTCCACGAGCACATGTGTGCCATGCGCGTCACACGTGACTGCGTCGCGTTTGCTTTTCTTCTTTTCTTCGTTCTTAATCGCGCTATTCGTAAGCTTACGTCATTAAAGAGAGCCTTTGCTTGCTGGACTTTTCTTACTATTAATTATACACGTCGGCCAGGATATTTAGGCACGCGACCGAAACTTTCTGGCCCGAGAGACTGATAAGAAGTGAAAATATCGAAAATTGAAGACGAGCAACGGCAAGTACAGGCTGGCAAGTAAGTTCGATTATTCTAGCTCATTCATTAATCGTGTTTAGGCGAAAATTTGTATGTGCACGCGAATACGCGCTATTACGTGGTATGTGTGTGCTGTTGCGTATAGATTATTTATGGCACTGTGCATTAAATATAGTAATTTCTGGTAACTGTAGGGAAGGGACTATGGCTGGGGCTAGGGAAATTGCTGGGGATGTACCGAGCTCAGGTTTCGTATAGGGAATGTGCATGCTGGGAGAAAACTTTTTACTTTGTTCCTTGGGTACGCGGTTTCTTTGATTGAAAATTCCTGGGGTACTTTGATCCGCCGACGAAAAGGTTCAAGTCGGTTGGATCTTGATTCTTTTTGTTTTTTTAAATTATTGATTTGTTATTCGCGACTCGCGGTTGATAAGGGAAACGATAAGGCACGTACGGGGAATGGCGTGTCTCTTTGCTTGCGTGCTTCGCCAAGGAAACGGGTTACTGTGTACTTGACGTAAACTATTTCTTGTTTTATGGATTCGGGGAATTAAAAAATTGCCAGGGTGGGATCAATAATTTCGATATGCCGTCGATCGTCGTCTTGACGATTATGCGAATCGTCGAAAAGTATTTGGACGAATTTTCGAGTTAAGCGACAAAATTAATTTTGGAAGTTTTTAATAATTTCCTGTATTGGTCAAACGTTTAAATTGTTGTAATAATTAGACAAAAAATGGGTCTTCTAAAGAAAGACAAAAGAGTACAGACTGGTCAGAAAATTCGTTTTCACAAAATGATAATTCGTTACGAGCTCAGCTCAAAAAGGATCTAACCCATTCTGAAGGATATCCCGAACGAATCCTTTTCTCAGCTATTCCATTTCACGTAACAATTTCAACCCTCTTTCGCCAACCCCTCCTTTAAATAAAGTTACCACCGGCCTTTATCAGTATGTTAATCACAGCGCGTATCCCGCTTCAGATCTTCGTTACCGTTGCGCAATGCGGAATCGAATCAGGGAACTTACGTAGTGTCGAATCAACGTAAAAACCGACAAAAAGGAAACATAATAAAAATACTGCCAGACTGTTCGAACAGCTGGTACACCGTATGCAACCTTAGAACCTTAGCTAAGCAAATTGGGAGTCTATATAGATACCCGGTTGGCAGCAATCCTCCGATAGTATTGGCACACGTTGCAAATTGATATTGGCAACGTGACGCGCGGAATAGATGTACCTAGCGTACGTGTACACACTGTACGTAGTACGTACCGTTTCCATTTTTTCTGGACGCCATTGCTATTGGTTGAGCAATTTTTTCCCTTTTTTCTTTCTCATCGATCCATTTTACTCACTCGCGAATTACTTACAGAAATTTGCGATTTTTTTAGAACGTTGATCTTTTTCCCCCTTCCCCTTCCCCTTCCCCTTCCCCTTCCCCTCTCCCCCCATTATCCAACCCTCTTCCTGTTATTTCGTTAATTTACAAAATTTCGTGTTGTCAATATGCGTGCGCGCATGCGCATAACGAAATACATTTCGAAACGACTATTCACTTGACAAGTGTCCAGCTCGTATGGCGCAGTATGTGTCGGTCCGATCAGCGTAGCGTATCAACTTCCGTTTCCGCTTAAAGCCTGTCCCGCAACGTACGACGAGTTACAGGGCAGCGACTATCCAATTCATGGAAGAGCGCAAAGAGGTTTTACCTGGCACAGGGATGAAATTCCTGAGCGTTTCGCGAAATGCGAAAACGTTATCACGATTTTTGAGACTGGTTGAAAAATCCGTTGATAACGCGTGCGATTAGTCGTGACGTAGGATTTTGCAATTGTTGAGGGATACGGATATTTTTTTTTTTTGTGAAAAATTGAAAATGCCGAGGATATTGGTTTGAGAAGTTATGAGTTTGGAAAAAAAAGAACAGACGGGGCGGCACCTATGGGGAAGAATTTTTCAACCCCTAAAGGATATTCCGCCCCCCCCTAAGAACCCATGATATCTTCTCGGTGGGATAGAGGGTATAAATTGCCACACCGATAAGGGTTGTTGGATTGGCACGGGGGAGTTCTCAGATCCAATGATTATAATGGAATGTTTATCTCCCTTATGAGGTCACTCAATCACTTGGAAGGGGGGTGCACTCTGAAAATATATATATATATTTATTTATAGGGTTCTTGACGCTCTTACGCATTGAATAATAATTTTCAAACGTTCGTCTTATCGTTTACGCGTATTGCCTCGCGACGTTCACGACAAATTGCGTAACTGCTAGACGATGTATCTTTTTTTTTTCTTTCTTTTTTCTTCCCTTTTTCTTGCCCCACTATTTATTTCTACCCTAGACTCGTTTTTTATCCTCGGATTGACGTGTTTCCTACCGGCGTCTATCTATCGGTCTTCGATTTTCCACCCACCAATCGGACCACCAACCACCCCTAAAAAGCCATTCAACCCTCCCACTCCTCTCCCCCCAGCAATCTAACAGTGGCCAAGAGAGGGTGGGGGGGAGCTAAGCTATTTACACGGAAAAATTGCTATCCGCTTCTCATCTAATCTCGTAATTTGTGCGGATTTTTCGAAGCATCGATCCTTTTGACTGGACCCTTTTTTCCCGCCAATTTTTCAAAATCTTTTGTTTTTACCGCCCTCCCACGCAACTGCAATCTAAACGCTTAAGCGAACCAGACTGATTGTACGGGTAAACAAATCCAAGGTGATGCACGGCCAGCTGGCAACGATTCGGGCTAATTGGTTTTTCCTGATTATTGGTCCTCGACGAATTAGCAACCACGTGATCGAATGAGTCCTCGGATTCAGACGAACCCCTGCGACGGGGTGGGGGTAAAAAAAGAATGAAGTTGCACAATGTAATCAGCGAAGAAGAACCAGTCGACCTAATTCAAATTTCTGGCTGCACGAGTCCGACTGTACCCTATTATACAGCGCGGTGCATAATGGAAGATGCAGCAGCATGGAGCAGCAATGCACACAGGTGCACCCCCAAACAGTTACCTGCATTAAATCCCGACGGTGCACTTGGACCGAACAATAGGAACGGCACGCGGATCCTCCCAGCAACGTGTACTCTCTAATTACGCGGGCACTGTGTTCTACCAACCCCTCCCCCACCCCTATGTACCACCACGTTCTCATCCCTGAATTCCTGGCGCCCACTAGATTTCATCCCTATTTCCTATCCCTGGTACCGTTTCACTCTTTACCATAGTTATACTAACCCCTAAACCTCAGCCCACTCTCTGGCCTACACTCCCTCCCTCTCTCTGATCCAGTTCTGCAAATAGGATGCACCCAACCCCTACATAGACACCCCCTGGGAATTTCCACGTTGCATGGAAATGCTGTTAGACATTGGCTGGGTTACCTACCTGTTATAAGGGTTGGTACGTTATTTCCGGTTATGATTTACCCCTGTCGTATTGAACGGTCACGTGACAGAAATCAAATGCACTATCTCGCACCACGACCGGGATGTCTAATTAATTGGTGATAGACAATTAGCAGTGTCATGGCGGATTCCGGGTAACGTCCTAGGATAGGGGTTAGATTGATTCGCACCCGGGAGATATTAGGGAAGATGAAAAAGTCTCTATGGACGAGTCTAGGGAATTTATCAGGTATAAAAGTTTGCCACGTCTAAACCGACCTACGATAAAAATCCCTAGGCATCCACTAATCATCCCTTAACTCATCGGCGGAGCCACTTTTTCTCAGTTATCCCCCCGTGGCAGACGGTGCGAGATTATTTTAAGGTATCCAGGGAAACGTTAACCTAGTGATATCGGCGCGTTAAGGTAAACGAAAGTCCACCCCCTGCCCCCTCACCCACCCACTTCTTCCTACGACCATACCGACGCTCCAAGACGAGAGATCCAGCTTCGGTGCTGGAAACGTTTCTTAAGTGGCAATAATCAAGTTTTAATTAGTTCCATACTATCCCCCCAGGCGGCTAAGTACCTTCGGATGGAGTTTCATTGGTGTTATCTTTCGCGAAGCTACCACCCTGTAGATTTAGGACTGGTAACCACCCCCCAATCCCGTCCCTCCGTGCCACCCGCGAATCATCCTCAAAAGCGTCCCTACCCTACCACCCCCTTCTCACCTCGCTCAAGATCATCCCCTCATCCCACCCCACGATTTCTCACAAATAATATTTACTTCCAGTTGCTATCCGCGACTACGAGGACAACCAGGACTGGATTTATCCACGGTAAATTAAAGTTATACGCAACTCGATCCGTACTGATTACCTACAGCTGATTATAACGTCTTGGCAATGATAACTGCGTGTAAAAAGCTGACAGACAAATAAGGGTTGTAGGACGATTTCATTCGTAGAGATAATTTGCTTTACGTTGTTAAAAAAAATGAAATTATTTTTGTCACCCGTTAGACTGTGTCCATTTACTCGTATGCACTTATTGTATATGCATGCGAACGACACTTGGTCGATGGGGATTACGCTTATTGGGTAGTACAAGGAAATATTGGCGTCCAGTGACGTAATTTGTCTGAAACTCGTTGTGGACCTGTCTTACGTCATCTATAGTCCGTTCGCGAGTACAGTAGCTTTTGCAGGGGCCACCTTACTATGATTTTTAAAGGCAAGGGAGTCCCTTGGATAAGATCTTTTACTCGCGGCACGACTGCATCCTTGAGTACACGTAGTGTACATCTTATGGACGTGATTACGTCATCTACGTGCATTCCCTGGAATGTAATGGTCCCCCCTTAGGTATTACGCTTTTCCGCGCCTTTCCTCGCTTTATAAAGACTGGCAAAATCCTTAAGCCGCTTAGCCCGTTTCCCCTGTACGAGCGATTCCCAACCCTGGAAAACTACCCCTCTGCCATTACGAAAACTCGGCCCAATTTTACGTCTTATGTAAAACAAGCGGCTGACTGGTATTTTGCTACTACCTGTATACAGTACTACGGTATCGTACCCCGTATAACGGGGTTGCCCGGACAACCCCCGTTATAAATTTATTTTTAACTCGGGCCGCCAGGCAACGCTTGAGGGCTTAGAAATTTTCGAAAAAAATTTGAGCTCTGATCGGGAATCGAACCCGGTACTTACCGAATGCGAAATCAGGGCACTAACCACCACAGAACCCACTGTCCGTCCTGCTAGATCCTGTTTATTTATTTTTTGGCTAGTCCTAGACAGAACCCTTTTTAGATCGTAACGCCACGTTACAAACGTTATGTACTTATGATCCTACAGGTGCTCCTGTAGGAGCATAAATCCTCTTGCATTTTGATTTTCTTAGTCTTGCGCTTGCAGTTGTTTTTTTTACGTTTTACGCGACGGAATTTTAGGCACTCCCTATATATTAGCCTCGCGTTAAGAGACGGATGCTGTGCAATTTTTGCCATTACAACTATAGGGCTCCACGCACACGTTCTTCGGGGCGGAGGGGTTGATGCCTTGGGGATGGAGAATTTCGAAAGATTACGAAAGTCGTCGTGAAATCATGACCGTTTGATTTACGGTGGCATAAAAAACGAATGGAGAAACGGGGCTGTAAAATAACTATAAAAGAGGGTTGGCCATCTGTGTCCCTCGGTTTAAGGGTTGACAAGTAGACGTACCTATACAGTACATCACGGCGGTTTTAAGTGAGCCCGCGGACGGAGGACCTGAAAATATTCATTCCTCAAAAAGTTTTATCCTTGAGACTCGGGGCGAAAACCACCCTTATCCTCCTCGTCCCTCTCATCCCCTTCTCCGATGAAAACGACCGTGAATGCGACCGAGGTAAAGTGCACGAAAAAGAATTGCAGCTTCCATTGAAGGAGGCGAATAAGAAAAAGACCGAAAAATGGAATGAAATTCACGATTATCATAAATATCATTTGCTTCTGTGCCAAGGAACAAGGGAGGTTGTAAAAATATGTAAGAACCACCTGTGACTCTCTGGTGCAGTAGCAGCGAACCCTCCCTCCACCCCTTAAATCATCGTGCGCGGTCTAAGACTTCTTCGTCCTTTAAATACGCAATTGGACGTTTTATTTGCTCCCCTCGATAAGGGCTGTTGGAATGTTCTGGGCTATGGGCGGTTCTTAACGTTTCACAGTGGATTTCCGTATAAATTCAGCAAGCCGATTCTCATTCATTAACTTTACTAATTAACTTGATCCCCACCATACCTACTTCCGATTCATCCCCTATATATCCCGAAGGTATAAGCCTTCGGCTAGAAACGGTAGTAGCAATCTTTACCGTACCCCACCCCCCACCCCCTAATATTTCGCGAATTTACTTTGTTCGTTATCGAAACGGTACCACCTTACCCTTATATAACATTGAGTCAAATTTACTTTCTTCATTATGAAAGCTACCCTCGTAGTAGGGGGTGGGGACGAGGTTTCTGCTTTACGGCGCATACGTGACTTTTCGAGGGGGTTGGTACTTTTACGTGAGACACTCGAGAGGGCCACCTTTCCCTGGAATTTGGCTAGATTGCTGATCGGAATTTTGTGTGTTTAGGAAATGGAAGAATTTTTTTAAAATGTTCCCAAACGTATTTCAATTGTATCGGAATATTATAAAGGGTGGGATTTTTTTTTCGTCGAACGAAGAATTTCGTTTGGTCACGCGATTGGGTTTTGGCATATTTTAGGGATTGACTTTTCATCAGACGCTTTTCATATTTTTTTTTCTTTTTAACGTATTGACATTTTTCTACCGGGGGTATCAGCAGAGTGGAAATATCCGAATGGGAACTTTTTTTCAATTTCTTTTTCTCTCGGCTTTTCAAGTCGAACAAACGTCCTTTCCTACGACTCAATTTTCTGCTGAATTACACCGTTTTCAAATTAAAATCGAAATCCTCTACCAGTCGCCATTTTACCTCGTTGCACGTCCAGATTTAACGTCGCATCGAAAACATGTACCGGTACTATCAACATGGCCTGTCGAAAATTTCCCATTGTAATAGGGGATGCAGGGGTAAATAGTCCAGTGAAACATAAATAGAGTACACGTTATCGTACATCTGTCATACAAGTACACGTAACGAAAAAAAACGGCGATAACGCTTATCACCATAAGATTTCAATGCCCGGGCATTATGGGACGTTTCAAAAAAGTAAATATTCCATAGTTGCGTAACTGTCGCCACCAACTGTGTACTCGAAAGTTTCTCATTTTAAAATTTGATTATGAAAACTGTCATGGAATGATAAATACACCAGGGCATTTTCAAAAGACTAATTATGATTGTTATTCGCCCTCAAGGAACGTCACGCGATGTCTGATGGTCAGTACTGTAGATAAACGCGTACGTCGGAAGCCGCTTATTTTTCCTTTATCTCTTTGACAAATGGTCGGTATCGAAAGCTAAACGGCAGAGAGGATGTTTGCGGAAAACATGATGCAAGATAGTGACTGATAACTGATACCAAGGTATTTAACAGTATATCAATGTTTTTTTCATGTGACTGGTTTGAATAAGTGGTTCGCGCCACTCGACCCGTGGCAGTAATTCTCTTTACGGATATCCGTGTAAGCCGAAACACTGTTTCTCGAAATATAACAGAGACAGCTGATCTTTCACGTGGGACAGGTTGATCGATTGGTAGTTACGTAATCGAGAAAAAAATTTACAAAATTGTTCGTTCGCAAAACAAGATCGAAAGAAGAAATTGTATTAACGACCATGTAAATTGTACGTTTCGTAATACTACGTGCGTGTATCACGCGCTAAAGAAAGGGTGCTGTGTGAATTCTCAAAATTGTCCAAAAAATTATCCAAAATTTTGCGAAAGACGTCGCGTGACGTCATCTGGCCTAAAGTAATTCCGTAGCGTGGCCTCGAGAAAGGTCGAGTCGCAAAATCAGTCGTGTGGAGATGTCGGAGTTACGTAGCTGGATAGCTCAGTGTCAGGGGTCATGAACAGAGGGGGTGGGTTAGGGTGGTACAAGAGGGGTGGAAGGACTGAGTAGAGGGTGGTAGTATTCGCCGAGGGTGGTCGCCTTTTCGCCGGCAAATGTCAGAGAGGAATGTAATCACATCGAGTTGTCGAGGGGGTGGGGGGTGGGTGGGGGTGAGAAAGAGCAGGTCGAGGGTCGCCGAGACCCGATAGGTGTTACGTGCCAGTCGCCTCGTTCCCAGAGTCAATTACGTCTCGTAACACTTTGCGCCTCGTAACGTGTCATCCGCCATCCCCTTTTTGGATGGGGGGAGGGGCGGGGGGGGGGGGGGTGGAAACTCCACAACCACCGCAAAACTAAAGCCTCCCCATCTCCACTGCCTTCAACAGCCTTCGATGTACTGGCAAAGCGCAATGCCCAGGTATATCGCGCGCTTTATACCTGTTATACATATATACATTATGTATATACGGATTATACATAGGCGACAAGTATATATGTACTTCGTGAGATGAGATACTTTGAGAAATAATCTTGTGCACGTTTAAAAGCTTGTTAGGAGGACGTCGGGAGAGTTCAGGTTAGTATAGGGTACAGCTATTGTTCTCTGAACGGTCTGAAATCGAAGGAATGTACATTGCTTTACGTTGTATGTAATATAACGGGTGTTTCTTCTTTTGAAAATTTATTGAGAAATTTTTCGTGTGAATTTTCGAAGAACGGTCTTGTACAAAAAAGTATGTACGTAGTACAAGTACACATAGCTGCGAGTACATTACGTAGGTACAGGACGAAGTAGGTAATTGCATTCATTGGGGTACTTGTAGAAATTCAATAATGCTTGTTGAAATGCTTGGGTAGTTTTTTAATGAGATTCACGACAACGTCGACAGTTGTTCGAGTGCATTCGACGGTTTCGTTGCATTGCTATGGAAGAATGAGGTTCTGGAGAAAAAGGAATTTCTTTTTGGAAACGTTAAACAAGTTTTTTAAACTTTTTCGACCCCTAAAAATTGGGACTTCGCGGACTAATTTTCAAGCAATTCTGGATCCGATGTGTAAACTTGCCTCAAGTTTTTGTTAGTCCCAAATTCATTTTGTAGTTATCCCAAACGAAATTGGAATTACGCATCTCTTTGGATTTGAAATAGATCTCGATCAATGACAAAAGGCTGATCAATAGATTTGCCAAAGCAATTTTTTTTTTGGTTCCGAAGTCATCCAACCTTTTTAACCCAAACTCTCATAAGAGCCTTCTGGTTGTAAGTGGAAATGCTGCTTAATGGCTCGACCCTTATCCCACCCCCCTAGTGAAGTATGTATATTCAACCCTACGAAGAGTAAGTGCGGAATATTTATGGGGTAGTTCGGTTAGCTATTGACAGGGAATCTCAGAAAATGCGCTAATGGACCGAGAGAGGTCTTGGTGAGGTTGCAAGTGCTGGTATAAGATCTCTGAAGAAACTGGCCATTATCGATGTACCATGACGATTCGATAAGGAAATTCTATAGATCCCCCCACCCACCCATCCCCCACTCCGACGCATAATTCGCTGTAGGGAGAAAAGATTCTTATTTTACTTTTAAGCAAAGCTGAGGGAAACACGCAATTTCTCAAATTACAGAATTAACTAATGAGCTTGAACAGGTTTAGTTTCTATGAAAATTTTTTATCGCCAAAAAAGCTCAAGTGATCAGTGGGGTAATATTTGCCTTGAAAAAGGGGCGCTTTTGAAAATTTTGAATAAATTCGTAGCTCTTGTAATTTGCATTATCTCAAACCTTAAGGTAATTTAAATTTTCGCATAGATCGTACAGTCGAGTATTAATTGCAAAGTTGAAGTTTCAAAAATCGCACAAAGGACGTACGCGCACGTGCGCACACACTTGCGTAAATCATATTTTTGCGATGATGAATGCACGAAGCGCGACCGCGCAGTCATGTCTCGTGGAAAACGTGTTTCCCCTATTTCCCCCTCACTCCTCACCCCCCCACCACCCCCGGTACTCTTGCCATCCTATTTTTTTTCAGCCCTCACTTTGTCCCGAACTAATGTGCACGTTCTTCGTTTTACTCTTTTTCACAACGTCAGCGTGACGCGCAGCTCGACATCCTCGCAGGGCGTATTGGAAAAGTATTTTCGAAACTAGCGAGAAGTAAGAAATAAAAGGACGAAAAAAGAAAAGATACGAGACAAATTCACGACCAGTCATTCGTAAATATTGATCAGACGTCGCGGCGTCCAGGCGTCTTGAAATTTCCGGAGATTAGAGCCGTAGTCGCGAAAAAAGGTCCTCGAAGAAAATTAAAGAAAAATAAGTGACGCGAATTAAGTTATTTGGTTCGCTTCTACTATTTTTAAAAAAAATATTAAAGTGCCATTTTGAATATAATGAGTAAGTCTATTTTAATTGACTGGTTCGATACAGTGGTCCAGACGTAACTGCTTTCTTCTCGATCGCTTCTTCTTCAAGGCACTTCTGTTTCCAGTTTTGGGTGTCCTTATCTTATCGGTATTGCTCCAGTGGTCGTCATAACTGGCGTCGCGTGGGTTGCGAGTGACGCAGGTTCAAAAAAAAAACCAAAAAACAAAAGGGAAAGAAAGGAGAAGAAAAAACGGCAACTTCAACACGTGATTGTCTGCGCGGTTGATAATCAGGCTAGAAGGAAGGGTTGAAAAAGTCACAAGGGTTGAAGGTCTGACAGGTGCGGAATGCCTTTGTGAAGTCCTGGCATTCTAGGGTTAAGCGTATATGGGGTTGATATGCACCTACCTGTATGCACCCTATATCTATACACGTGCAGAATAAGGGTGAGAAAATGATCTTCCAAGTCTGTTAAAGCGCGCGTCTAATTTGCGTGTAACATAATTTAGGGAAGTGGAATAGCTATATGAGGACTACGAAGGGATGACGAAACGAAGTTAGGGGTGGTTCTGTACCTGTCATCGTGATTATTAGAATCGAATACACGTATAGTTGTGTCTGGCACATCCCTCCGCGATTCCATTTGCGCGTGAGCCTCTCCCGGGCGTCAGATACTCGAAGCTAACCTACTCTCGAAGGGGTTGGAAGTTCCTAAAGCAGTCCGAAAGCAACCCTCGAATTTTAAGAGCCGATTTCATTTGGCTCCGCCTACCCCTCAACGACCACCCCATACTTCTCGCTGCATAACCCTTCAATTATGACCTATAGGGCGTTTAACAATATTAGGTTAAAGCCCTCAATTTTCCATTGCTCACCCCCTATCCCAACCACCCCCCACTCGTATCCTGCCACCCTCTACGCTAGATACAAACCCTTACAACGTACCACCAACCAGCCTTATACTCTGCTCTTTAACCCCGGCAAAATTTTGCACCCTAACCTCCACTGGCTCTTTTACAATAACCGGTCCCGTCCTCCACCAACTGGCTCATTCCCCTGTAATCGAGAATTCGATTATCCCTCCATTATACCATCCCCTAAACCATCACTGGCAAATTTCGGAACTCGCTATAACCAAAATCAACAAACCCCTTGGAATCGTTTCACGGGTTTTGATACGCATTGATAACGATATTGAGGTACTTGTTTGGACTACACTGTTTTTTTTGGGGGTGCAGGGATGTTTTTCTGATATATTCAGTTACTTTGCATATACTATCCAACCCCCAAGAAGATCAGATCCGAATAAGAAATCAAATCACGAACAACTCCGATATTGTTCCCTCGGTGCTTATGATCATATACAGGTGTCCCAAAAAGACCGCAACTCAATAGTCGGGTTGCACTCTTCGACCAATTTCAAGCAAAAAGTTCATAAGTGAAATTTCATTTCAAGACCTAATTAACCGATTAATCGATTTCCTAAATTTGTAGCACCAACCAATCAGGCAAATTCTGTACGAAGCATCGGGCATCTACACAATCGTACTACACCCCTGGTATAGCCTTATCAATCCACTGGTCGCGCGTAAATTTTCTATTTTTAAATAAAAACTTTGTTTTTAAGCTACTTTTAAACTGTATACCCAACTCAACCAGTAGCTGACGCAGGAGAGTGGTATTTGATAAGAAGAGATAAACGCTCTGGTATCACTGTATACGTATCACTCTTCCTCCTTAAAATGACTCTCATGGCAGCATTAAAAATAAAAAAAAATCGATTATCCTATTAATTAAATTTCAAAATTAATTTTCAAAATGAAATTTGACTTACGAACTTAAGAACGTTTCCAAAAAAAGTCATCCAGTAATTACACCGATGAAGTATCCGCGTAGCCACCTGCCAAAAGATCCAAGCTAAAAAATCTAATCTCCTGCAGCTGCAACTGCACTTGACGGTAACTACGGCCGACGAAAGCACCAAGAGTACAATCCCCCCACCCTAATGACTGAATTCACGCGAGGAGTCGTTCGGTCAGTAACACTAGTAACTTAAATGACCCTCCGTGGATAAATGACGTGAGACTCTCGCGTGAACACTTGTCACGTCTTATTAAGCGGCAGGAGATTTGATTTCGGTATCCGATAAATGCTTTACGGTTGAAGTCCACCTTTTTCGTGCCTTCGCTACTTAAATATTTTCTACGCTGACTATACCGTTCTTTTCTTTTTCTTTATTTTTTTCCTACCTCTCACGCACTCGTATGCATATCACTCTTTCTCTCTCTCACTCTCTGACTCTCTTTCTCTCTCTGTCTCTCTAGATCTTTTGTACGTTCACTGCGTTCCTTACCTACCCTCATTCCACTGAACGATCTGCGTTCCCCGACTACCTATACCTATATCTGCACGCACAAAGGAAGTTCGTGCCTCACCTATTACGTTTCAGAGTTCTCACTTGAGCCGTGATGTATCGCTTCGTTAAGCTCGGAACTTAACTTAGCAAAGTGTTGGCACGGGACAACACGTAAAATGTCCCCGTTCTTAGCACGAATCGAGAAGGTCAAACGGACTAGGGATTAAAAGGCACGTTTTTTGGTTGAGAGCATGAATTTTTCTTTTTCAGGTCTCAAACCGTCGGTAGACACAATGAATTTAAAGGATCGATAAGAAACTTCCGGTTTGAGTCTTTGTATTGTATTTTTTTCATTCTCTTTGTAGAGGCTCGAATGAAATAGAAAAAGAAAGAGGGGGAAGAGGGCATTTGCTGTGCGTAACGTCAACGTCGTAACGTCAACGTCATAACGTCAACGTCAAAAAGGATGATGGGCTGTAGATTAATGACGGGCTAAGTCTTAGACCTGGTCGGAGTCGTTGATACCGATTGGACTGATTAGGTATATGAAAAATTGATAGGATATCGATACGAATAATCGTATGGGAAATCGATCGAGGTACAGTCCATCTTGTGGCGTGATTATTGTTAATGATAAATCCTTGCAGATGAAAGACTCGTGTTCTGGGCAAATCGTCGTCAGTGCGTGTTTGGAAGTAGGAACGGCGGCTGTCGTCAACGTCAGCCATTTTACTGTGAGGGGACATTAATTTGAATTAACGTGGCCGCGAAAGTTTAGGCCCCTCCTGATCCTCGAGCGAGTATAAATACTTGTTTAGAACTGCCTGAAAGGGAAGTGGCGAATGTGCAAATGGCCCGGGCGTTTAGGGCCACGGCGCACCTGCACGCTATGACGATAGCTTGAATTCCTTTTTGCTGTTTTCATCTGTTTCGCGCGATTAGGAGAGGAAAAATATCGATTGAACTTCAACGAAGGACCTTGGGCTTGGCTAGGGTTAGGTTACGTTTAGGCTTGGACGTATACGTCCAAGATTGATCAGGCCAAGGTGCCAGAATATCGTGATAGGTATGGCTCAGTCTCATGATATTGATGCTGACTGTGATCGTAAATCTGGATCGATGATTGATAAGATTGGTAAGGTTGTATTTGGTATGGGATCGCAGCTGCACTTGGTTTTTAATGGAGAAAATGTATTTTGATATTTTTAGTCTGAGCTGGATTTTTTAGGGACTGGAGAAATTTTGATTAATTTATGTACGTAATATTTTAGGGTTGTGGTAGATACGAGAGACCCTGCACTCTTGATAGGGGAGGATTTTTTTGGGTATTTGCTGTTTTTTAAAAGTTTGCTCAGGGTGAATCAGCTGTTATTAGAAAGCGTGTCTTGCGAAGGTCTGGGATACGTCTGTGACTGTTCCGGGAATCCTTGAGAGAGGGAGAAAAAGGGAAAAGAAATAAGCAACCCTTAGACCCTACTCGAATTGCCAAATCCTCGAAGACCCTCCAGCAAACGAGTCACCCTCTCTGACACCTGATTTAATCCCGGCAGTCGGGGAACCTACCCCCCAACCTATAGAAATCCCTAGAAATTCGATCGACTGATTCACCCGGAATTCATGGTTATTTTTACTGAAATCATTACCTACCCCCCCTTCCGATTCCTCTGCCTCGGGCTAAAAAAACAGGATAAAAATTTTTGAAAATTTCATTTCGCGACAGCTTTCCCACACGCGGGGGTTGCAAATAGTGACGCGTAATTTTTACAACGAAAATATAAATGTCATCTTAAAATATATCCCGGGGGGATGACAAGATACATCGTGACGTGCGTTATACGATACGCACGATATATTTTCGTTTTGAAAATCCCACTAAAACTTTGAAAATTGGAAATAACGAGGAACAAGAAGATAGAAGACGCGACGGGGTACCGTCGAAGGGTGCATAGGGAAATGGTCCATTATTTTGTCCGCGTTAAAGATTTTCAAAAAAGATGATGGCCGAAGTAGAAAAAAATATATATACACATTTTTCCTTCTCGGAATAATTCAATCCTCCCCAATTCTTGATGCGTGGAAGGTCTGATCTTTTTTTCTTTATTTTCTTTATTTTTTTCTTCTTCCTCCGTTCCTCAAGATTCTTCCAGTCACGAATCACTCGTCGACTTTCATCGTCGTTTCCTGTACATTTCCCACGGGAACGTAAGAGGGTCCACGTTTCGTCCCGACCCGTCCACAGCCGGTGGTCCCAAGGGATAAGAATGACCTAACCCACCCCTCCCCCCCCCCCACCTCCCTCTGTATCGCGTAACAACGGTTAGAGTCTATTCCATTTTCCATTTTCAATATAAAAGAAATTCGGTTTTCTTGGGGACAGCGATACGTTTCTGCATCTTTCTTGTATCTTCTGCTCTTCGTTTTTTGTTTCACCCTTTTTTTCCCCTTTACTCTTGCGTGAACTTCATTCTTTTTCCTCCCCTATCCGTGTTTTCCTCTTTCGCACAATTTTCATCCCTCTATCCTCCCAAACGAGAACTTCCCACCAGCAGGCAAAGCGAATACGATTCTTTGCCGGGTTACTTTGTTTTTCGTGCCCTTCGGGGTTGGAAAAAAAAACCACCCCTCCTTCACCCATCCGATGGACTCGAGCGAACGTACGCGGGCACATACCAGTGGCAACCCCAAGAAGATAGGGAGTCGTCATAAATTTTAAGGGTGTGGAAAATTAATGTTTTACTGGAGCGCCGAAACCGAACGACGTTTCTCACTTTCTCATAACTCAAGGTGATTTCTTTGGAATCGGGAAAATGCGTAAAGAAAAAAAAAAGAAAAATTACAAAGAAAAAGGGGAAGGGGGAGAGAGAGAGAGAGCATCCTCAAATGACTATATCCATCGATAACATTAATCAAGAGATCTTCTTCGACGCCTCTATTTTGTTCCAGCATCCCTAACAGTGACCGAGGACAAAACGAATTTCGAGATGTTTAATTTTATTCCCTAAAGAGGGGTTGATAAAAAAGGGAAAGAAAAAAAGAGAAAAAAGAGAGGCCTCCCTGAGGTATTGTCGTAACCTCAAAAGCCCTGGTAATTCTTCACGTGCGGATTTGTCGGGCGATCTCTGTCCCGGAACCATTGCCGGTAACTTTATTCATCGTTTATGGGAGATAAAATGTTGTTCTGACGCGTCACTTTCTTTTTTTCTCTTTTCTCTGCTTTCACAAATTTCTACCCACTGACGTGACGTACGATCCATCATTCATATCATTGTACGGATATTTTGTACTGTAAAAATGACGCAAGCGTTTCCGTCACTCTTGACCACGATAACCAATTGTAGAATTTGTCGTAAAAAAAGATGGCAAATGTATCGTAAAGGTAATTAGGGTGAAACTAGTCGATCACAGGTAAAGCAAGAAAATAACAATTATTACCGTAAAAGTGAAAAGCGTGGAAAACATGAAATTTTTTGATAATTTTCTTTCTCCCACGAAACTTCATTAATGCATGAAATTGCTAAATTTTCATATTTTCACCTTTGAACCGCCGTTGAAGGTTATAAGCTTGGGGATGGAAAAAGTTTTTCCTTTTTTTTCCTTTTATTCCTTTCCGTGTTACCTTTTCTCCCTACCGCCAACGAACTTATCCCTATTCAAACTTCCGGTTCCCGTTGTTCCCGTACACTTAGCACCCCGTCATCAGCGTCATCCCCCTTTTCTCTTTTTACGGATAAAAGGTAAACGGACCAAGCAGCCAGGTTCGCCGCGGGGTGCATTGTGGTGAAATTAACGGGACGCCGCGTGAACGCGACAACTTTTGAAAACATCGGAAAAATAACAAGTTGGCGAGTATTTTAAATTGCTGGTTTTTTTGGATATGCGAAAAAGGGAACTGCGACGCGTGACATTAAGAGTGACGCGTGGTGAACCTTTTTTTCTCTTTTTTACTCCTATTGTCTCTGTCCCTTGTCAAAGAAAAAAACGAGGAAAGGGATCCTACGTTTTTTTTTTAAATTTATCAAAAATTATCTCACTCACTTTTCGTACGGTCTGATCAACTCGAGGACCTTATCCGTTTTCCACTGTCATCTGACTCGCGGTTCGCGACCGTATCTCATTTATTCCGACTGGCTCGGAACAAAAGGAAACTCATTTAATCCCAACGAATGGCGGAAGCGGTGAAAATCGTTGAACCGTTGAGAATGTGATTTTACGAAGCGATAAATTTGACTTCCTTTTTTCTCTCGTCGTTTTCTTGGAAAACCTCACCAGGACCCACCCCTCTTGGCTCGATTTATCCCGTCCATCGTCAGTTGCGAATTACGCAAGAAAATGAGGAATGAAGAAAAAAAAGATGATCGACAAAAAAAAGATAAAAGACGTCGAATCTCAAAATAAGGAAATTTAATTAAATCCCGAGAGGGAGAGGGTGTGTTTAATGAAATTCCCGTAACCTACAGTCGTAAACGAAACTACGACGACCGCAATGTCGCCGCCCCACCCATGAAAACCCTGTTCAAACATCTCAGATCGGAGTCAATATTCTCATAGGCTACGTGCAAACAAACACACATGGTGTGGTTCTCGCGTAAGGATACGGCGAGCAACAAAGGAAACCACCCCCCAAGGATCGGAGGGTGTAGACGCCAACAATAGGAATTTCAATGACAAGTCGATCTACTGTTTCCCTAATATAGAAATTCCATTACAAGAATCGAGGTCCCGTCCAGGTGCTATAGCTAGTCTTGGACTGGCCCAAAGGGGACCCAGACAGGCCCAGTGGGGACCCAGACATGCCCTGAACTTGTCAAAGTCAAATTCCTACTAGGGTACCAGTAATCGAGTAGACATAGAGCAAGATAGTTTAACCCAAAAAACTGTTTAAAAAAAAAAACCTAAGCGCAAGCACGCATAATAAAAAATTGGATTTACGAGTTTCACGTGAAATAAATATTTTGAACGAAAGAAAAAAATTATTTACGTTAGTCATACGCCTAAAGCAGATATAACTGTCCAATGAAAAACTACCCTAAGTGGGTATAGACTTCAACCCCCTGGCGTAACTTCTCATAACGAGGAAGATTAAAGCAGCCGTTACTACCCCTATCTGACGTCTAAGCCTGCTACCCTACAAAAAAGATTTAATAACAGGGTGTCATTCTTCCGGGTTCACGTTCATGACCCTGCATCCAGCTACTCACCCCTACAGTCCCATATACCAATCTAACCAAAAGCGTGACAGGGTATATCTATATACAGAGCTTCTGCTTACTACGACAACCTAACTTCAACCCTCGTCTGTCTATAGTCTCTATTTACCCACTTGCAACCCTTTCACTCTGAAAAGATATTATTAGCTTTCCGCCCGAGCAATTTTCCACCAAAAACTCACTTGCATCCCCCTTTCCTTTAATACCCCTGTTTCTTCGTTCTCCCGAAACTTCATTCTTTTTCTCCATCCACGTCACCAATGCCTCTCAAAACTAAATCACAACCCTTTTCCAAAAATCGTATCCCTCTAACAATTAACTAAAAGATAAATTCTGCCTTACGTAACACAGACAAGATATTCATCAACCCCGAAACAAGTGACAACAATAAACTTTGTCATACCAAAAAATATCCCATATTGTACTTACAGTTCGTTATAATACAACGCCATTGAACATTGCATATATTATTCTACAGGGTGGTTCATGAAAAACGCACCACCTAAGGTTATCCCGTCTGTTTAATTTCGTGATCTGGTCATCATCGTAATTAATCCGTACCATATCTGTACTCTAATGATGATAAAACAGGTATCGTATTCCCTAACTGAAAATATCTCTCCCCTTTCACTTTCCCCTTATTGTTAGCTAGTACTTCAGCTGTACAATGGTCACGTGTACGTTGAGCACGTGGTGCAACGTCTGACCCATGGCAATAAAGGTTCATTGACCCTAACACGGATTACGGGTGCATTTCCTATTGATGGATGAACTGCAATGTAAATTCGAAGGGTCTTCGATTCTTTGTTAAGGCCAATTCACACACTTCAGTACCGTATCCGTTCCGGTCCATTTCGGATCCGTTTGCATCAGTGCGAAATGTTCGCACACTTCAGTAGCATTCAGTACCAACACCGTTCAGTACGTCACAGAACGTCATACAGACAGGTTCAGAGGTCACAGTGACTTCATTGTTCAGTACCATCCGTTCAGTGAAAATATCGTCGTGGATCGCTGTCCAGGTATGGATACTGATAAGGATGATAAGGTACTGACGCGAAAACTCAAATTTGAGACCAGTCCTATTTAAATCTATGAAATAATTTTTTACGTCAGTGCATGGATACGGCACTGAAACGTGTGAATCGACCTTTATTGATTAATAAAAAAAAATTGAAATCAAACTGTGTACTGGGCATTAGGTACAGTTTGAATAGCCGTGTTATCCTGATCTTTACTATGATTATTATTAGCTATGCATGTCTGTTGCACAAGGCACAGAAATAGCAGTGCCCAGCTATGGCCAGGGCTTCCTGAAAGAGCGTCGAGGCGAACTGGTCGAGCACCCGGAAGTAACCTAGCTCAATTACCAAGTAGCAGGACGCCTTGTGGAACAGTTGGGCGGAGCTTACCGGCCAGATGAAGACGTAGAGCTGGTCGGTACCCTAATCACGGTTGCATGCGTGATACCGGCATACGTACGGCCCTGAGAACAGAAATGCATCTAACGCGGCCAAGCAAGAAGAGTAACGTGGTTTACACATGCTAGGTGAATTGTGGCCTGGCGGGCGCCTCTTAATTTCCAGTTGCATGGAGGGACGTGTATAGTGACTAGTGGTAGTGGTCAGAAATGAGTCGGACCGGTAAACACGCGTTTGACTGATGCACGTATTCCTTTGTCCTTATAGAGAGGGAGAACAAGGATATTTGTGACAGCTGGGCATTGTTATGAAATATGTATACGGGGCATCCGGGCGCGGGGCATCCGGGCGAGGTGCATGTTTCAGAAGGTAATATCGGGCAGAGTGCACCACCGAAGCTGGGTAGGAAAAATTCTTTGCGCCTCGGGGAGTAGCTGTGCAGACGTCATCCCTTGGGGTGTGTCAGGGAAATATTGAATTTATGGAAGCCGATCCTACCGGGAGAGTAATTTATTCTGGGCAAGGCGACGCGAAGATGGAGTCAGCTGTACTTCCGGTTTCTAAAATATTTTCTAATCTTTACTATTTTATCACGGTTTCTCTATTTTATTTTTTTTTACCTACCCCTTGCCACCGTTCTCGTAAATCCTACGGACTTTTCTCGGGGGGTTTTCTCACCCCTTCCTCCCCTGCTCCTACCCCTTGTAATGCAATCGGAACGGGATCTTTGATTCCGGTGTAATCAGTCGAGAGCCACGGTACGAAATGGTGCGCTTTCACGACTTCCGGAACCGGAAGTTAAAGGGGGATACCTTGGTGTGGGGGGTGGGGGTGCGGGTAGCGGATACGAGTTACAAATAGCGCGTGCGGGATCGGAATGACCATTGGGGGACTCTCCAACCCTTATCCGAACACTGACTTTTTCCAACCCTCTTCGCTATACCTAGACGCCCGTAACCTATGGCACTCATTCTGTGTAGCCCGTGGCAGTCATTCACCCCCCCGTGGCTTGTGTAACTCACCCTCCTCCCCCATTGCTCGCGGAATTCATCCATCGTTGGAAAGATGGACGAACGAGCTGGCCTCTGGGCTAAGGGATGGATTGCGGATCGTCTCTCGACGTTACCATCTGTATTACGATTGATATTTATTTTCCAAATCCACTATATATATACCATCGTATTTTGAGAAATGCTGACGGCGGTTTTATCGATTATGGGGAAAATTTCTGATTTTCCCATAAAAATTGGTAATTTCGCAGAGAACGAAAGATTCGTTATGGGAAGTGTTTATACGTTGCTGCTATATGGGTACAAAGTGTTCTACCACGTCCCACGAGCCCCCCTAGGGACATTTTCAGTTTGTCCTAGGGACTTTAGGGTGTCCCGAGGCGTGACAATGGGGATTCCGTCCGGAAATCGATTTGTCCAGCAATTTGATCGAATCTCATAAATGGAGGTGCTTACGGCCGAGTGTCCCTTTCACTGACAAATACTCCAGAACGTTTCGACAGGAGTCCTGACTGAATCCTGTCAGGAAGGTCCTTTATCTCAGGACCAAATCCATTTTATTCCTCGACGCCGGTTCGACTTTCCCATCGCCGAGTCTTCGGTAACTTTTTTTTCTATCTGCATGCATATATTCCCCTATGCAATTTACAACCCCATGGAGAATATTCTCGCCGCAAGAGACCCCGACCCCCATATAAAAGTTCGATGGGATGTCACGATTATTTTCATTCGCGACGGGAACAAGTTTCGGACAGGCTCGGGAAAAGTTTCGCGGCGAATCAGCTGATCGTGTGAAGAACACCCTAGAAATGCAATCTTGCCAACTTGACGGTCGCCAAACTTTTTCCCCTATGCCATACGATCTGTGGGTGCGCGCCTCGGTGCCTTTGGGAGTCTAGGGAAATTTTGTTTTTTTTTTTCTTTTAATTCTCTCGGTAGCTATTGGATTTTTCGGAACGATTAATTATTAGGAAACTGATGGGTGGGGAAAATTTTCATTAATCTAATTTTAGGGTTAGATTACGATTAAGCTTGTAATTAACTAGGAAATTATGTCGAGGGTGGTGTAATTTGGTAGGTTCGTTTATGGAGTATCGTGGAAAACAAGATGAAGACGTTTGAGGTGATTTGCGTATTTAAATAATTCTCCTGTCGAACAAGTAATTCTCAAAATCTTGTTTACCATTCTGGCGAAAAACACAAATTGGAATTTTGTTATGCACTCTCGTGGAATTTTGAGAAAAAAATATTTTGATCGGTCGAACGAGTTAATTTCAAAGAAAAATTAATCCTTTCAGTCGTAACTGTCCTCGTGCATTATTGAGACGTACCCAAATATTTGTCAATAGTATTCAGATTTTCAACCCCTAAAAATGGAACGGGAGTCGAAGAGTATTTTGTATACGAGCACCCCTTGCACTCATTTAACGTTATTTACTTGGAAGGGTTGGGAAATGCGTACCTCTCAGACGAAAAAAAAAGGGGTTAAACTGCGCAAAATGTCGATTTTCTCATCAGACACTCATCCCCGAAAAAAGCCGTCTAACAAACCACCCCTGAAACTGATCTCACCCGTTTCGTACTACTTCCCTCCCGCGAAGGGTTGGACTAAAGAAAAAGACCTCGCTCGTCTGGAGGGTGGAAGTGGGTTTTTCGAGCTGTCGCTTTTCGTACGCAACTTCACGTCGAATAATCGAGTTAGCCAGGCTACAAGGGTAGCTTCCTTTGTTGGCAGCCCCTGTGCAAGGGTTGTCCGTTTGGAAATTAAAAAAAAAAAAAAACAGGGCGATGGAGAAAAAAGAAGTTTAAGCCCCTCCGTGGAATTTTCTGGTATTTTCATCAACAACCCTTAATACTTCCCCATTCACAACCCCCGTAACCCCGCTTATCTCGTGGATATCATCGAGATTCGAAATTGATTTGCCTCCTTTTTCCAGAGGAGGTTGAATTGAAAGAAAAAAAAAAAAATAGGGGATGGAAAATTCTCACGCCTGCTTTAGACGTCTCGGTACTGGATTGTCCCGCGCTTTTTTTTTACAACCCCTGTGTTTCTGCAAGCACTCACGCACAGGGACACACACAAACTCGCCACGACTAAATGTTCAACCCCTATTGGGATAGACAGAAATTCTCCCTTGGAAGCTCTGTAGTAGAAACAGCCTTCTATAGCCAGACAGTCGAGTTATTATCGAAAAACGATTATGGAAAAAAAAATCGCACCCTTGGATGGCCGACTTGCCAGCTAATAGGGGGCTCGAGAGGACCTATATCGGTTAGGAGTCGGTGGAAATACCGGAATATCGCCTCTGCCGATTTATTATTGGACTGGCAAAAAATCCATGCATATTCGCCACGGTATTATCTTAAAATTCAATCCCGTTTCCAGGAGGTTAAGCGTGAAAATTGTCTATGCAAATTCAACCTTTTGTGTACATTCTTATACCGTGAGTCTGAGGGGGGGAAGTTGCAAGAGAGGTCCCCCCAGGGGCCTAAGCACACTTCGTAAAATCCAGGAAGAATTTTACGGCTCCCATAATCTCCAAGATTATTTTATTTCGAAAAATATTTTTTTCCTCCGTAACAAAAAGCTGCATAAGCATTAGAACGATCGTAAATATAGTTTTCTTTGTCTTGAATTTTTCCAAAACACCAATCACCAGTAAAACGACCATCCTCTTGATACTGCAATAAGGAAACAATTCTCTTGATATATTTAACCTGCTTTTGTCTATCGCTCGACATGCCGGTTTTAATAGCTAGTTACTTCTAGTGAATTCCGTCTGACCAGTTATCGTAATACTCCCTTGATGACGTGGTACGATAGCGTTCTCAATTATGATAAATTGCGTATAATTACGCGAACCGCCTCAGACGCGGCGGTGGTTGCGAAGGGGGTGGTTTATCTGGTTGATAAAAGGGTGGTTAGCGACCGAATGGTGGTGGAAACCCTTTCGAAAGGTTCCTGGGTATATACCTATCCGGTAGCCAACCTTTTCTAAGTTGGTAGGTGTAGGTTGGCTACGAACGATTTGCATGCGACCAACTTAATCAATGCCAACACCTTCGGGAACAAAGGACGCAACCAACCCCTGTTGTAAAAAAAAGAAGAAGCACGATAAGTCCCTAGAATCAAGTACCGCCACCTGGAAATCCGCACCCTCCACCTTCTTCTACCTTACCGCCACCTTCTTCTACCTTACCGCCACCTTCGCCATCAACCAATCATCCCTCCCACCTTCGTCTCAACCCTACAGATAATTGCCACCAGATTAGAACCTCGTACCACCATCCCCCCATCAGGCATACCAACCTCGCACTTTACCTACACCCCTAACCGCCGTCTTCACCGCCACCACTGACTTCCCAGATAGATTAGTCGTTTGGTGATTAAGCAATTAACGAGAGATTATGTTGTTAAGACCACAAAGGAGTGATATACACTTTGATGACTTAATGATAGTTGATTATCGATAAGGCCAAAAATTTTTATGACGTCGATTAATCGTGATGGGGGTTGATTTTGAAAATTCGTTCGATCTACTAGGGACGAGATAACGGGATCCCCTACCCCTTTTGCCAATTCTTCGTGCAAGACTGCGAACGGGACGGAGGGATGAAGTAATTCAAAAAGTGATATCATGCCGCAAAAACATGGTTCTCGATACTTTTGCAAAGCGAAACACAAAGGTGAAGGAAAGGCTCGAATAAATTCGCTCGAAAGTTTCGCGCGAATTTAAACGGCGTATAAACGGCAAACGGACTGAATATGGACCCGCGAAAAATAGAAATAAATAAAAAAGACAATCAAACGGGTGAGAAAGAGCGACAGAAAAAGATTGATCAAAGGAACCAATGAAGCCTGAAAGAGGTATCCAAAAAAAATAAAAAAGTCTAGACAAAAAAAGAAAAAGAAACACTATCGTATTCCGAGTGGCTAAAACGGGAGGAAAATACAGTACGGGCGAAACACGTTTTTGCTAATGAATATTTCCAAAATTTTCTTTTGTTACATTTTTTCTTCTCTCTCCTCAACGTCCTTTTTTTTATTAACAATCTCTTCCTTCGTTTTGTTACAGAATCGATGCAGTTACGAATAAAAAACATTACCGTTCCACCGGTAGTAAAATACGGGGTCGAATCCGTAATCTTAGATTGCGACTATGACCTTGAGAACACGTCGCACAACGGCCTTGTTGTCAAATGGTACAAGAACGAATTGACCTTGGTGTATCAGTGGATTCTGGACGACAAGCATCAGGCGTCAGAAGAATTCGAAAAATACGTAGACTTGAAGTACAAGGCAAGCGAGGATCCAAAAACGATGTACCGGGCAATAAAATTTGTCAATCCCGGAATCGAATTGACTGGGAAATACACATGCGTCATATCAACCTTCATGGATGAGGTCATGCAGAGTTCGAATATGGTTATCTATTGTAAGTATAGAATATACTTAATGATCCGTAATTTTCAAAATTTCATTTAGGGTTTACCTGCTGGATAAAATGGTGATTTTTCTCTTTTAAATAATTCCAAGGTCACCGGACGACCCTTTAGATCCTTTGTCCTTATCCCTGTCCATCGGGAACGACCTTCAATGCCCGGGATAAAAACAACGACCGAGCCAGGTCGACTTAATGCACGATTTTTGTTCCAGCGACGGAAGATAAATTCGAACTGGTCCTTAGCAAAAAGAGCCAGGACAACAAGGATAGCGTGGAAGTGACGTGCATGGCCGAAGGTCTCTACCCTCGACCCACCCTGGACATATCCGTAGGGTAAGTTGTTAAAAATCTCTTCTGCATAAGTCAGATATTTTTACTTTCTTTTTTTCTCTACTCTCGACTGGTCGGCCAACCCCGACGGAAGCTGCGACGTAGATTTTTCATTCTCGCGGAAGATATATCTTTCACAAGTTTATTTTTTTCCCGGGATCGACGACGTACGTAAATAGTTTTATGATATATTTTCCAAAAATATTTATATATATATCGTATCTCGTAAACCAGACGTTTCCTTTACCTAGTCCTTTTTTTTTCCCTATACTCATTCAAGTGTTATTATTTGTTTCGTTTCTACATTGATTTTTTCCCCTAGGACAGGGACAGAACTTCCTAAAGCCATTTTGCCCATGACTCTCTCTCCCTTCCACGCCCACGAATTTCAATCGGTGAATCCTTCTCCCACCCCCCTCTCTCTCTCTCTTTATACATAGCCAGTTCGACAGTGCCAACGCGTCTCCAAGTAAAGTCGAACGTGGAAGTGAGCAGATAAAAAATTCTCATGTTGACAACTCCCCCCCCTACGACAGTCACTGGAAAGAATATATTTTTCTCCCAGTGTAAAATCGCGGACCAGCTTTCCAAGTGGCGTTACCCATCCTTTCTGAGAAATTGTTTGGCTCTCCCAGTTGACAATCCAATGCCGCCGTAGGCGGAGGAATATATAGATCTTTTTACGTCGAACGACGACGGTATTTTACCACTTTGAAAAATATTCCCCTAGGTCTTCCCGTAATTCTTCGTCGAGTCTAGTGAAATTATCCAATATTCCCTATATATATCTTCTCAGCCGTATCTGCCCCCCCAACCCCTCCTCCTTCTCCCACCCTTCATCATTTATTTTTCATATATCCCCACCCTTACCCTTCTCCCTCTTCTCGCCTCGGTCATCATATTCGATGCTTTAATATGCATCACTGGTGACATCTGGTGGCACGGATATCACGTGGTTTATGTACGGAAACACGCCATGTCACGTGAGCGAAGCCTGTAAGTGACTGTTAGTATCACGAAGATGTCTCGATATAAGGCTTTAATTCCCGTCGACGCTCCGTTTCGAGAGAGATGACATGAATAGTGGAAAAAAAAATATAATAAGAGGGTCGTCGTACGACACGTGAATGGCTCTAGGAGGGGGTAGCGTTTGGGGTGAGTTTAGTTAAGTTAGTCGCACATAGTAACCAGGGGTTTATAGGTCGGCTTAACGGTACCTGGCAGATATGCAGATTCGTTTGAAAATTTCCTTGGGGATGCAATATTTTCTACGTTATATAACCACCAATGAACGTGTATCATATGGATATATGTATATATTCGACAGATATGCAGGTGACAAATATGTAAATATATGCTGGATATATATATATATATATAAAGTTGTAGAAGGGATGTTTCGGGGACATCGCCGATTATGGGGCATTCACAACGGGAAGCTGAGATGTTTTTTTTAAAAAAAGATAAACCTTGGGACATCTAGCATTGGAATTCTAACCTAACCTAGCCATTTCTAATCATATCACAGCTCCGGGTGTCTAGCATTAGAAAAATTTTGGAAAATTTGGGTAAGAGTCGCTTTGTGGTCGTCAAAACAGTTTTATGTTGAAAATTTTTTTGGGGAGCGACCTCAAAGTATACAAATGTCCTCAAAGTAGTTAGTACGTAACTCAAATTGTTCCCAAAATAGCTGATAGACGTATTTATACATATATGTATATAAATATGCATAGACCGTACTTGGGCATGGTCGGATATGGATAGTCTCTTGACTTTTGAGAATTTTCCCAAAAATTTGCACTCTACGAATTTCGACAATTTTTTTAAATGTTCCAGTCAATTTTTTTATCTAGGGATTTTAGCGTGTAATGGGTAATATCGGTACGATGTTCAAACCATAATTGTTGGATCTAGAATTATTTTATATTTCCGTGAAAATCTGAAATTTTGCATAACCCCTTTTTTAAACAGTCATTATATACAGATATATTTTTAATGACTTTCAGGCATTTAGAAAATATCAATACTGACGTGGATCTGACGGAAAGGGAAGATCGCAAGTTCAACGTTCTTTCCCGCGTGACTGCCGAGGATGAGGATCTACCTGACAATGCAGTTGTCAAGTGCACCCTGGGCATTCCTGACGCCAAATACACTGTGTTCCAAGAGACCATCTACTACCCTGGTGAGTAAAATATTATTTTGAAAAAGCACGAGAAACATTCGTACAAGAAAGAAAAAAAACAAGCGTGCAGATATTCGCACGACTGTGTTCGATTTTCCTATGAGAGCGGCAATAACCGCGACTGGGAATCGTGCTTCTCTCTTTTCGCGAAATTCCCAGCAATTTAGTGCGAGGATAGGTATAGGCTTTGGCATTGAGAAGAAGAAGGGAGGTTGGAAGTACAATGGCGGCGACAACGTAGAAAGTAGAATATAACGCGGAGGGGTCCGCCGGATAAAATTCCTCGTACTGGAATGAAAATAAAACAGCCAGGGAAAAAGGAAGCTGTGGAGGTAGGGGTTCGAAGGGAAAAAGGAAAGTGTGGATCAGACAAGGGACAAACTTGAAGCAGGAGTGAACCATGGAATTCTCAGTATTTGCCTGACCGTTTAGAAGTTACTTAAGGGAGACTGAAGGGGAACAAGTCCGAGATGAACAGACGTTGTTCATGTTGAATCGGTGACAGTTGATACACTTGGGGAGGTTATAGGATCGCTTTGGGGTTGTGGAATACACCCTAGGGAAACGAGAAAGAAATGGTCAGACGTATAGAAGGCCTAGGGAATTTCCCTAGACGAAATAAATTCCTGGAACATATTTAAATCTGTACTGTAGAATCTATAGCAGAGACCAGGATTAGTCGTTTGGGATTTTCTCGTTAGGAATTCACCTTATTCACCACGTTTGTGACGCGCTTGCATTGTAGAATCGCCTTTATGGAAAAGTAAAAAAGGACGTACGTGGTCAGACATTGCTAAACGTCCATTCGCCTGGCGCATTGCGCGTAAACTGGATCTGTGGACTATATTTAGATAAATGAGAGGTCCCTGTCATGAATATTTACATGGACCATTCCGTGGTACACGGAGCAACTATATTGTGTGAAAATGTCATCAGAGTTAAATGGGATCCGCTCACGTGGAATTTTGTATTTTTTTACAAAAAAAAAAGAATTGGCCTTAATCCAAGAGCGACAAATCAAAATTATTTAAATTGAAGACAGTGTCTAGGGTTTTTTTTTAAAGCTTACTTCGTACCAAAATCTTAATGCTTTTGGAATTGCATGTCGTAAACCCCATATTGACGGTACGGTTAAAGCTCTAACATGTCCTTATGGGTGTAAGGATATTTTTGAAATAACGTGAAACAATATAATGAGTGGATTTATTTCTTTTTTTTTCTTTTCCGTACGTCGCTATTGACGCTGCTTAATATCACAAGGCTGGATGTACGTTGAACGGCATCAAGTGGCAGTAATTTTTTTTATTCCTGGTACTTCCCTCTCTCTCTTTCCTCCCAGCCTCCCCCAGGCTTTTCCTCAATCGTACCAACGTTTTTCATTAATTAGCCGAGCGATACTTGTGGCACGCCACTTGCGCCACGGCATTCACCGCCATTTTTAATAGAGATTAATGATCTCCCGCTTCTCTTCGCTGGTACCCTGCGCCACCCTCATTTTCCCAAAGTACCCCGGAAGTCTGGGGAAAAAGGAAAACGTAAAAAAATACCTAGAAAAAACGACCAACGAAGATTGGACAGTTTGACTATTAAAATTAAGTCCTCAAGGAGTTTCTCTCAATTTTACGTATACGCTGTGGAGCATTTAATTTGTTATTTAATTTACTTTCAATTATTTAATCGCGAGCCTCTTGTCGATGGATTAAAAAAAATATTTTTTTCTCCCTCCTTCGACGTTTCCCCCAGACTTTTTTTTTCTATCTTGCTCTTTCGTATGTTCCTTTTCTCTTTGGTCTCGTTTTTTTTGCTTGAGGACTCTTGATGGACGCGCCTTATCGTGTTTGTTGTGCAGGACCACCCTTAACCACAACTAGCATCCCGATGAGCAAGACGCCACGAAAAATGGAGATTCAGGCGCTAAACGACACCCTGGCAGACTCTGGCAATGGTGGTGGTAAGATTTTTTTTTTCAAGAAATGCACCCCCGATTTGAATACTGCATTTTTTTTCCCCTCCATCACGGTTATGCCAAAATGGAAAACACCCGCAAGGATCACGTACCACCAAATAGGATGTCCAATACCACCACCAAAAAACAAAATTACCAGCACACACAAGATCCTGTGTAGATAATTTTAGTGAAGTTGCACCTGAAATTTACCCGTTTATCCCACATGCATATAATATATATATATATACCCCTATCTTCCATGCACCAGCTGCACTAACCGAGGCTTGTCTGTGCATGATGTGCAATCACTACTGCACCACTTTGCACGTTTTTTAAGGATTTTAGCAATACGTTTATCGAGAAATCAAAGGATTCTCTTTTCCCGAAGGAAGCTACGAGCAACTGCTTTTAAATTTTTCTCAAAATCCCATCTGGAAAGGAGATTCTTTCCATTTTCTCAAATTCAATGTATTTCGCCGTATTGTATAATTAACAAATTCGCAATACGTAATTGGGCACTGCACGCTAATGCAAAGTATGCGCGAAATCGAAATTCATAAACAAGCGTATACGCCAAACGACAAATAGCAGGATATCAGGAATGTTCGGAAACAAGTAAATTCTCGAAATCGATATTTCTCCCAGATTCCCAAAACTTCCCTAATCATCAAAATCACGTCTCCATAAATGGAGTAGGCAGACGTCGTAATTCGATTCGGCGTCCGAAGTACTTCGAGAATGGCGTAAAGCACGATAGAATAGAGGCATACACAGAGGACTCGTAGTAGGTAAGGTGAATGCCAAGGTAGTGAAAACATACGGAGCTAGTCAGACACGTGTAGATATAGGTAAGTAGTTTAGTATATATATATATACACACCTATGTATGCACATAGCTGAAATAGGGAGGAATTGCTATGGACTAAGATAGGGGTACCAAGGGGTGGTAAAGGGGAATAGGTAGAATTGGTAAATCGATGCCAGACACGTAGCTGCATGCGATTTGGCAAATGCAGGAGCGTGTCATACTTGGGCGACAAAGGGCCTGATTAGCCAGAGCATTCAAGACTCCACTCGGATCAGCAGGAGAATTCGAAAAAGCCCTGTCTCGCCCATCGGCAACCTGGAAGGATGAAACTTCCTCCCTTCCTTTCGTCTGGACTTGCTGGTAGCATATAAAATATTCGCCATTAGTCTCGCGGGGATTAAAAGGGGATGGAGGGGAGGGGTAAGAGTGAAAACTTTGAAGAAAAAGACAGAGTTGAGACGTTATCCCTTTTCCTTTACCTTCTGGTTAATTTTTAAACCTTCTCCAAGTCCATTTCAACCTTGTTACCGTCCCGGGACGTCTCAAACCCCCTTTTAACGTGTTCTAAGTAAAGAAGAAAAGTATCTGTACTTAGGGGAGAAACTCGAGTTGAAGCGTTTAAAGTGGAAGAAAAAAGAAATTACTAGATTCGCGAGATCTATCTTCTAGGGAAATTTTAGCTAAGGATCCGTAGGACAGTTTCACTAGACGCGCTGGGGAATCTCTTGTCACGTTTGATACGTGTAAAGTTAGAGGTGGTTGGTTTGATAGCTAGGGGATTCTTAGGGAAAGATACAGTGAGACTATAGGGGGTTGCAGGGTTGTAAAAAGGGGATGAAAAGTGAAGGATAACGAAGCGTGACTAGGTGGCAGCACTCTCGCCGCGTCGGTCGGAGGGTGTCTGCCGAGGAAGGGAGGTGAAACGGTAAATATGACGAGGGTAGGGAGAAAGGGGTGGAGGGGGCACTTTGGCGGGGGATGAAAGAAAAGAAGAAAGAGAAAGGTAGAAAGAAAGAGACAGAGAGTGGCGGGCCACAGGAGCTGCAGAAATAAGGGTGAAATGGTGGCGATGGGGTGGTTTCCCGTTAAAGGGACGAAGAAAAAAATCGCCAAGACCTCACGGTGCCCTCGGCAGGGGGTGGAGTCGAAGGGATGAAGTGGTGCTCGTAAGGGCTTACATTCAAACGACTTCATAACGGCTTTTTCCGACCCTCGCCACCCCTTGCGCCTTTCTACCTACCCCTTCGGCTTGTAGCTACGGCCCAAAGGTAACCCCTCCTTCTCCTACCAACCCCTGTCGCGGTTCTCACACTCTTTGGCCCTCTTACTTTTACCTCTCTTTTCTTCCTTTAACACCCACCCCCACCCACCCCCGCCGTCCCCATCCCCCTGACACTTTACACTCCCTCCTCGGTATATCTGACGATTTCAACCCCCCTGGAAAGCGTCACTGGTTACGAAAGCAACCCTCGCGAAAAATGTAGGAAAGTTCGAGCGTGCGGTGCCCTCTCTAAATCTTGGAAAATGTCCCGAAGAGAATGCGCCAGCAGTTGGTCGAAGAATACGAAGGAGGGAGCTGAAACGAAAGGAGAAAGGAAGGAGAAATAATGACAAAAAAGAAATGTCCCTATACCAGTTTCGACGATACCAATGAGAACTTTCGGAATTCGCATTCTAGTTTCTTTACTTATATCATTCTTCTTCTTCGTGCCCGGAAAGATCCTCATTGCTGAAACTTGTCGTTACGTTATGAAAAATCTGATCTTGGTATCTAGGGATTTTTTTTTCACGCCCCTAATTAATTCCTAGAACTACTGCGTTTATGCTTTTCCATTGCATAAGGTCCTATTCCACGTTCTATTCTTGATTACGATTATAACTAATTAATGTTTCATATAGGTATTGACCTCTAGGTGCCATTGCCGTATATCGTACCAAAAAGAAATTACTAGGATTCTTGTATTACGTAAACTCTTATTGAAATGCGTGTCACTAGGTATTTGGATAAAAAAAAAGTTCCTATATCGTGTCAGAATCGTTACGTGTCATATACAGAGATACGCGTATATCAGACGCAAAACCAACGGCAACTTTATTCAGAGGTTTAATAGGAAGTCGAACGAGGTCGAAAAAGTTTTGGCGTTTTCCGCAAAACCCCTCCGGGGGCCAACAATGGCGACGAGGAGCGAAGTAAGGGAGGATGGAAGCCAGTGCAAATGTTGTTGCTGTAAAACGTTCTGTTGTAGCGGCGGTGTTGCCAGGAGGGATGAAGGTTTGAAAACTCGAGCTTTTACCAAGGATATAGCCAACGGAATAATTTCTGGTCAGAGTGTCACGTTGACGTCGAAGCTCCTATTCATATTTGGTTAAAAGTTTTTCTCTTGTTCTTGTTTTCTTTTACGGGATTTGTTTAAGGGAGGTTTGGGGTTGGTTTAACTAAGGGATGAAGTCCAGCACGGCTGGGTATACCGGTATACTGGTGCAGGATATTTTCGTAGCTCATCCTGGTGGTAGGTGTGAACCAGGTTAGATGGGGGTGAAACGTGGCAACGGAGGGGATGTCGTAGCGACGAGGGTAAAAATTTGGAAGAAAAACAGATGAGAAGAAGAAGAAAAAGAAGAAAAAAGTTAGCCGATCATATCGAAACAAGAGGCCCCGGAGGATGAAGGGTGGCAACAGGGGTTGTAGACGGGGGGTTGGTTTGAGAGTGCTTGTGAAACTCTTTCCAAGAGGAATAAATGCGGGATTGCTGAATGTATTCGCCGGAAGTGGATGGTGCGGAGTGATGAGGCGCAACGAGAAAATGGCACGGTGTAAGCCGGGGGTTGAAAGGGGGTGGGTGAGGCTAGGGGGTGGGGTGAGATTGAAGCGTGTTCGTTTATGCAGGCGGATACCTTTTTTAAACCTTTATTTAGCATTATACCTTTTCTTTCTCGCAAACTACCCCTTGCGTCTGACACCGTCGAGCGTCCACCGGAAGGGGTTGCGTTCCGCTCGCGTAAATACAAATTGAGATTGTTGGCTGTCTAGAGATTTTTTTTTCAAAATTCCTTTCTCCAGCCTTTTTTTGTTTTATTCGTATTCATTTTATTTTGTTCGAATGATAAATCTTCGTGGCCCAATCTTCAGATCGAATTTATGGAAATTGGGTAAATCGAGGAATCATTGGCTCCAGCGAACTTTACCACTTGGACCCGGGTCTTTCTGAAATTTACACGCGATACTTTTTTTCGAGAATTATGATAACGAGTATCGTGCAAAAAAACCCCATGAATATTCCTGATTAATATATTCAGTTTGGTGAATTTCAAATTAACACCGTGGCGGCAGCAGTTTGTTTATAGGAAAGCGAGCAAGTACAATTCCATAAGGAAGATCTCAATGATCGGCACCATCTGGCACTTCCGGTCGAGTCGATCAACCCCCTTTTCTTCTTCGAGGAAACTCTACGGATATCCATAGCGGGCTTTGGGTAAATTTCGTGGGGGGTAGTTTGAATTGGTCTGTGCATCAAACTTTCAATTTGCTGATTGAACTGTACACCCCCTACCGCTGCTACTGGCAGTAAGTACCACCACAGTTACGTTTGCCACCCTTAGCTTCTGTATAAGAAATACAGATACACACTATACCGAAGTAGAAAAAGCTTCTGATGTTACGCCACGGGAAAGACAGACACTCCCACTGCAATAAATTCTAGGGAATACTCCAGCACTTCCGGTCTGCACGATATCCTTTTCAATCCATACTTGCCAACCCCACGTGGAAGCTCACTGACCGAGTCGCTAAAAAATTCAGAAGAACATCTTGATAGCAGCCGTCTACTTTTTCCCTTGAATTTCAACCCCCTCTCATCCCCCCTGCCAATGGATAATCGATCCACTTGCAGGAGAATAAATCTTGGACAAGCGCAACGTTCTAAGAGGTATAGATGTAAGTTGGTAGATATACGTCGTAAGATTTAAGGTTGATGGACAAGGGGAAGAGCTATAGGCAAAAGCGTATTTCCTAGAAGGGGTAGTTTTTTTATTTCTATGAAGCGAATATTATTCGCTAAAGGGAAAGTACCAGCTGACGTTGAGTTTCTAGTGAGATTGTCAGGGGCTGACTTTACTGGTTACGAGACGATCCCTACCACCTGCTGCTAGGCTACTTACCACGTACCAACCCCTAATCGTGGTGCAGGGTATGAAAAAGAAAGCATGATCAAAATAGCACACACAGCGTAATACATGAAAACACTCTGCGTCTGGTCAGAGCGGCGCGCAACCCCTGTGACTATGGTGAACACGTTTAACCTCGACAGTATCCCTTAGGGGTGGGTTGCACTTATTGGAATTCGGGTGTGTCACTCTCGTTCACCTATTGCCCGAGAAGTCAACTTTCAACCCTACGACTTTCCCTGGCGGTCCTAGTAACTTTTTTTTTCTGATTGAAATTGTTCTGGCGTTGGAATTACGTCACGTTTTCTGGGGGTGGTGGGCGTAAGAGAGGGTTGAGAAGAAAGAGAAAAAAGGTAAACGTAAATTCCCCTAGAGTGCACGGTTATTGGATGCCATCCATTAATTTTTAATGCCAGCGTACTTTCCACACTGAAAATGGTGCCCTGATTGATAAGGGAATTTACCATTTTTTTTTTGTATTCGATGCCTTGGAACGTTACTGCGAACAACCCTTATTGAGACGTCTTTGAATTCCTTGGAGGGGCTCGTGTCGTTAGTCGTAAGATGCATCGCTGGATTCTAGGGGAAAAATTGAAACGTCATCCCCTCTGGCTCGTGTGGAGTGACCTAGTTACTTTCTACCCTTTAACGAGGGTGAAAGGATGCCAGGGCTCAGTTGCCTCGTGCTTTCAACTTTGGGGTGGGTCAGGGAACGAGCTTATTAGTTATGCATCCTGTTCACTAGCTTTCCCTCCAGATAGGGGTGGCGTTTTTTTTTTCAACAGACTGATAATATCTACCCCTTCCTTAGCCTTTCAATGTATACGAAATTTGCCACAAGATACCATCCCCCATAATAAATCCGCTTAAAGCGGAACGTACGTACTTCGTTTATAGTAAAAAAAATTTATACTAAAATTTGAATATTTTCCAAAATAACATGCTTGCTAATTTCGAAAACAAGAGTAATCGCCGCAGTGCCATCCCCGTTTAACTCGATCTCCGCGCAAAAAATGCATCGATCTTGTGCATTTTCGAAACTGGAGAAAAATTCCCCCAAAAAAAAACATTTCCAAAATTTTATCAATGCTATACAGCAGAGCGAAGGTTTCATCCGTATAGGGAATTTATGCGAAGAATTTGGCCAGCGCTTCTTCAATCCTCCAGGATCCTTCGAGTCCTTCCGGATATTCTCGAGGGCACATGGCAGATATGGGGCTATGGTTAAGATGCCAGGGGTTGAGCAGGAGGTTGATGCTGAGTTAAGGGTGGTTAGGGGTTCAATAGAGGAGGAGGTGGGTAGCGGCGTATAAAGGATCAGAAGCTGATAGCTTATCATCGAGAACCGGCCTCTGGCATTGACGGAAAATCAATATGCGATAGGGGTGGTTTACCTTCGAGCACTCTCCATTTATTTTGACATCATCGCGCAAACAGGAGTCCCACGGCGTCGCGACGCCGATCATACTTAACAGTCCCCAGGACTCTGTACTGTCCACCAAATCAGCACAAGTAGCGAAACTAGGTAGGGCCATTCTGGTACGGAAACATACTCGGGTCATTCAAGTGGAAAGGGGGGTAGCAAAGATCAGACAGGGGGTAGTCGAGTATGAATAGGTGAAAGATCAGAGTCTGATCATCGAAGTGGAAACGAGTAGTAGCAAGATCAGGCACGGATCATCCAAGTAGAAACGGGTAACTAGACTCAGACAGTTAAATATGCTTCAGTTTTTCGCACAGAAGTCGTGGGTGGGGGGTGGGGGGAGTCGACGGAAGTCGCAAGATTGAATCCTCTTCGCTTCCGCTCTGAGAAATTGCCTGAGCAATCGTAAATCTCAGTTTCCTTCGTGCTTGCCTCACACCCTCGAAACTCCGGTACCAGAAGAGCTAGCTTTCAACCCCTTCGAAGCAACCCCCAACCCCTCTGCCAACTCCTTTAACGTATTAAAGTATGCAACGGCTGGTAGTATTAGATTACGCGAGAGAGAGGCCCTATCGAATTTCCTCACCTGCATACAAAAAAATTCTGAATGACTTTTACATCCCTTATTTTTTTTAAATTGTATCTCTGTATTCACTGGTTAGGGGTTGTTGTCGGGATTTCCGTTGCTTCGAATATACCAACGAAATTGTGTAGTCCCTTGTTTACGCGTCTACTATTCCGTACCCTTGCCATCGACGTTTTTCCACCCCTTTATGAAACTGTAGATTTCAAATTTTTAACGCGGGGAACAAGTTACTTCTTCAGTCATACCCTTAAATATTTAATGACGAGGTTTCTCACGAGCCGAATGTCGAAGGCTTTTTTTTTCGTGTAATTTTTCATCCCTTACGTAATATAAAAGCCACTAATCCTTTCGGTGGGTCCACGTATATCAGAACTCTTGAACAAGACTAAGGGGTTGAAACTCTGAAAAGCTATGAGAGATAAAGGCAAAAGGAATAGCAGATGATAAAATAAAAGTAGGTAATTTCACCCCAAGGAATATCATGAGAAACCACCCTTAATCCACGGACGGCATGTTTATCGACTCTTGAATCTCTTAGAGAATTAGCCGCCCTGTTCCTGCTGTCCCTAGCGAGAACTGTTGTACCTTTTTTTTCTTCCACCCGATAAATACTTCTACAATTTTATTATTTTTTCTTCTCTCGACTACTTAAAGTATCTCGCTATTACTTTCCGACAAGAATACAAGTATCCTTGGAAGTTCAGTGACTTCTGGCCCCGACTCCTTCGGCGTTGTCGGGCTGTCTCTTAAAAGCATCTCGGCCTTTCTTATATAATACAGAGGGTGGTTGCCGTCCTGTCTACCACTCCCACAGGGTTGTCTGTCAGGTTACCTTCGTAACCTGCCTGACTTACGTTAGACTAGTATGCCTGAAGCAGCATCTCAACCTGAAGTGGCAAGAGATTGTGTTTTCTAGTATCCCGGTGGTGGGTATCGGCCTGAAACTCTCGCGTATAAGGATGCTCCTTGATTTGGGGAATTTCCAAGGGGAAGTAGGGGTAAAAAAATACTAGAAGAGTCTCCCTTGCACCCTGGAACACGTAATACGATATAAAAATACTGAAAGCAATTATTGTATACTATCATACGTATATTAAGAACAGATGAACCACCGTCAGAATTATTCCCCTAGAATCCATTGTTTCCCCTAGCCCATAGCAATCCCAGCAGTGGTGTAACAAAACCTCCCTTGCGCATCTACACCGGAACAGGGTGAAACTAGCTGAGCTGGGGATGGTTTCGCCCGATCGCATTTCCAATGCCTTATTGCTTTCCAAGGTGTTCCGGAACTGGCGATGTAGAAGTACGTGCGCAGCCTGTGTTATATACGGGATGAACTCCCAAGAGCTAAACGGGAAAATCCCCTAGGATATCCCTAGACGCGCGGTAGCCGAGACATTTCGAGTGTAGCTCTTCCACTGTACTTTCATGAAACGAAGACCTGGTTATTTAAACCGGAACGGAAACGTGTCTACGATGGTCTAGGGAGTTTTTGCGAAACTGTACGATTGTCTGGAAATAACTAGCGAGTGGATCCTAGGGGAAAAAAGCGTTTTTAACGTTTTTGACGATTCCTGACGTACCGACGCACCACGTAAAATACGTGATAAAATTCTTCTTATTTACTTCATGGATTTATCCTTATACCCGGTGGCAAAAAACACGCAAGAAGATTCGTAACACGAATCAATGGGAAATTTATCTTGCCTAGTCTTAGACTGCAGTACCTAATTTTAGCCAAGTGCATTGACTTGGCATTGTCGAGGATCGATCGACGCCACTCGAACTTTACTTCTATAAACTATTTGACGCCATCTTTGCTCCTAGCTATTTTCCATATAGGAGAAGCAGAGGCTGCCAGGCAAAGGCACTCACACGGCACTGTAATATACAGAGGCATTAACGCATGCCCAACTTCGGCTATTTATTAGTCTGGCATGCTAATGCCATCTGATGAGCTAAAACACGAAGTACCTTCTAGCAGCATCTTCCTTCATCCCCCACCAATCCTTATAGTTGTATGGCTCATGCCGTCCGGGCACCCTTAGAGCTCTTGTAGCTTATTAATCTCAATTCTGGTCCATGACGCCACGTTACTCCGGTATCTATACTCTGGTAGGGTGGAGTGTATCGGGTGAGGTATGAATTAACGAAAATTACGTAACTCCAGCAGAGATGACGCTGACTGAATTATTTCTCAAGTGATTAGAAACCCGTCTTTGTAATTACTATGATTAGGTTTCCAGCGCTATTGAACGATACGGCATGACAAAGATTGTCTTGGAGGTTAGGACCACCTAAGGCTAATTTCACCCTTGGCAGCTGAACTTCGAGTCAGCAGGGTCATAAGGGGTCACGGGGAATGTGCGGTATGAGGGTTTCGGATACTATTAATTTGACAATTTATCCAACCGAATCTTGCTTAGCACTATAGAAAGCAGCAGTTAGAGATCTCATCGATTTTCGTTCGTGCTGACCCTGAGGTCGACTCTTACGTCAATCCTCAATCCTCGGCACTGAGGTCAAAGTTTTCATAGACAGCTATTTTTTTGAAGTTCTTCTAACCAAAATGAGGCTGACGTAATAAAATTATTGCTCCAAGAGATCGCAGAGGAGATCATTAACCCCCCAGGAATTTCTTAGGGCCCTCTTCGTAAGGGTTGTGCGCGAACAATCGTGTAGCACCGGTAATACGAACCCACTGAGTTTATTGGACGAATCGCCCCAAGGAAAGGATTAAAAAGTATCATTGGGATAAATCTCCCGAAAAGTTCATTTGCCAGGACCTGACGTTCATTAGTTTGGTATCCCGGGCTGAGCAAAGTGTAATTATCGCGAGAGATCAGACGGGCTTGGATTAAGTGTAGGAGGCTGCTAGGGTATAAAGTAGGTACGGTACATCCGGAGGTACTCTGTGGTAGGTTCGTTGGCTGTAGGTTCGTTGGCTGTAGGTTGCTAGGTAGTTAGGTTAGGTATAGATAGACAGATACGTTGGTAGTAGGTTGGCGGAAGGTAGCCACGAAGAAAAAGAAGTAATTAAACGCGAAAGAAGGGTTAATAAATCCTGAATAAATTCAGGGACTATTTAAAACGCATAAAGCGTATAGAGTATTTTCTTTTTTTTTTTCATTCTGCAACCCCTTTTCTATCCGGTCATTTTTATTCGTTTTAATTTTTTTTTGCTCTCGCTGTTCAGGGCCTCTTTCCGGACCACCCTCTCTGGATCCTATACCTTTTCATCTACCTAAACCTCCAACCTTTTTCATTCTTCCACTGTTGCCGGACCTACGCGGTACCCACTCTACTGTCCTGAAAGTCCTGGGGTAAATTGCCGCGTCGTATTTCTCTCCGGGGGTGGCTTCGTTGTTTTCTTCGACCATTCTGGCATTCAGCACCCCCTACCCCGTCTTCGCAGCTTCCATATCCAGGTTGGGTGGTATGGTACTACCTCTGCCCAAGACACGGACTCATCTCTTTCAGTCACCCCTTTTTTTAACCCATTTCACCCCATTTTTACCTCACCCATCTCTTCACCAACCCTGACCCCACCCCCCATCCTTTTTCTTTGACACTTTCCACGATCTTTTCAAAACTTCCTGCTACGTTTATTCCGTCTCCAAAGGGTAGTTTCCAGCCTCCAAATCCACTCAGCAGGGTTCTTAGGGTGGATGCATTTTTTTAAAGATACCACGAACCCTTATTCTAAAGACTTAAAAAAATTTTAATACGACAATTCCTAGGGATTCATAATTCCGATCTCGACTGTACCTAAAAAAGTCTTTCAGCTGTGTATTTTGACCTTATGAATCTCCCTTACGAACGTCATCCCCTCTTCAGCGTTACTCGAAAAAGGAAAGGAAGCAAGGGCGCAAAATTTGGTTCTTTATCCAAGCTTTACTTTGGCGCCATAGCCTACATCCTCTTAAAACCGGTAATTCCGTTAGCCAACCAAGGGTTAACTTCCGGCATGGTTCGTCTCCCTCTCGTCACGGGGTGCTTCGGCTATTTCCTGCCACGTCCATTACGGCTCCTGGCCCCGCTGCCCCCTTAATTTATTTCCTCTAGGCACTCGGTCACGTTTTCAATTTTACCCCACGTCATCCTCTTTGGCCGGACTTGCTCCTACGTTACCTACTATCCACCTTCTCTTCCTTCATCGCTTTCTAACCTAACACCTAAAACACCACCTACCTTACTTTACTTCCCTCCTACCTAAACTCTATTAGAGGTTAACGCACACGTGCCACACCTGCTGCACACATTTTGATATCTCTCTCTCTCTCTCCCCCCTCTCTCCCCCTCTCTCTCTCCCCCTCTCTCTCTCCCCCTCTTTCTTTCTCTTTCTCTTTCTCTTTCTCCTTCTTACTCTCTCTACACCGTGACCTACCGACTTGCCACCCGTTTCTTCCTATTTTTTTCTAACCTAATCTTCCAACTCGACGAGCTACCGCGATGGGAATAATTATATTACCTCGGGACTCCGAAGGTGGCCAAGGGGTCTGATCTATTTAGGGCTATTAAGCTGGGAACAGTTTCGCCTCGAAAGTAATAAACAGGTCGTGAGATAATTTCTTCCTTTTCTCTTTTTCCATCAAACCTTTCCTTTTTCAACCTTTTTTTTACCTTCCACCCTTCTCTGCTAACCTTCTCATCAGACTGCACCCAGTTCACCGAATCAAATCTTAATCCGCTTTATCGATTCAGTCAATTTGGGAACTACACTATATTTATGGAATTCCATAAAATATGCATTGCAACTCTTTGAAATATGGCCGTCAGTCACTACCGGTGATGACTTCAATGACTTTTGGTTACACTGACAACAGATTTTAAGGCATTAAATCTTTTTTTTCTTGTTTGTCGTTTGTAATTTGTACAGTAACTGCAGTACACTGCAGGCCTAAACTTCAGTCAGCAAGAGTTTTGACATCCGACGGTACCTCGCGTATAATAAATATATTAAGTTTTGACATTGCGCAATGCGTGTCCAGAGGACGACTTTCATATTTCGCAAATACCCATTTTACGTATACTATATCCCCTTTAATCGCAACGTGTGTGTATTTAATATCAACCAATATGCGCCTTAGCATTCACCCTTTCGCATGCTTAGGGTTATCGCGCCATCTTATGACTTTTCCGCGCTGTAAGCGCTGAGCATAAACGCGGCTCGTTTCTCTCTCGATTTGATTACCATTTTTGTATGCCGCGCGATATTCCTGAGAACCTTAATGTAACCATTAAGGTTAACAATCAGCATTGCAGTGTAAAAGTGAGGCGATAAAAATTTTTTAATTTCCCTCCTTCTCGAAGGGCTGTATGTATTTTTATATTTCGACGAGCATATATATATAGGGCCATTTTGAATTCCCTAAAATCGAGTGCAACGAAATTAGCGAAACTCGGCGTTTTACTTTTATGGCAAAAATCGGTACACTTTCGCAAAAAAATAATACGGTTTATTTGCACGATGAAATCGTATGGTTCTTGGTTTAATCTTACAGTAGAGAAAGCTAGTGGTTTAGTGAATTAGTATTTAGGGGTTGGATTCCCAATAATTAATTACTAGAGAGTTGAACAGCGTATAAGGGTTGTAATTTGAATTTTGAGAAATCGAAAAATTTTTTACAACTATAGGAAAGGTCGTAAACGGCATAGTGGTAGTCACTGTAACGTTCGAGCCAAACTGCAAGAGAGGGTTGATTTTCGAAGGGGTTGAATTACTATTTTCTTCACGTAGATAGCGTCTGTTGCGAATAATAGTATCTTTATCAAATATTAACTTGAGGATCGAATTGCCGTCTTACCCCCGAGCCGATTGCTCCTTTATATTTCTAGAACAAAGAGTCCTACGTGATACGAGCTTGCACGTGTTCCAGGAATAAAATATGAGCTATAGGGGACTCTTTTACATTGAATTGTACATGCAGATGGCCCTGTGACCTAAAAAGACGTTTCACTGATGAATCAACTATAATAACATATGAGACAATGGCTGATTACATTTTCAGTTTATTCTACTTATCATTAGACGTAGACTCAGTTGCCTAGGGTCCCTAGGACAAATTCTTTTTAGTAAATCCAGGACCTGTCCAAGTTCCCCACTGGACCAGTTCAGACCTAATTGAGACCTCGACGATTGAGGTATCGAGTCGAGGTCGAGGTCGAGTATCAATAAAAATTCGTAATCGTCCACAGATGACGTATCTTCGATCTCCATTGATATTCCAAATGATCATTTCCTTCGAATGATCCTGCGCCATCCGGAAGTCCAATAAAATTTCTTCCATTCCATTCTATAACTCCAACCTATCCGGAATCCAATACCGTCAACGGACGGTTAAAATTGTATTCTCCCCAGTAGAGCACAAGCGTACTAATTAGTGTTTGGAGGTAGAGTGGAAAGGTTGATGGATGAGTAGGTTAACCTCGAACCTCGTTGTAGGTTCTTGTACGAAGGTCGGCCGCGTCACGCGTACACCTATTGCGTGTCTGGTATCTTCTACATAACGTTGGCACGCGTGACGCCGCCTATGTTCAACCTTCTTCATCTAGTCTAGGCCTTGTATTACCCCCGTACCCTCTTCACCTTCACCCTTATACCGTAAAGCGCCCTTCTAAATGTTCTCAGTCTGTGTCCAAGACACCCTAGCCACTATTTGCCAGACCTAACAGGGCCGCAGCCTGAGAGAAGACTGCAGACTTTTTGTCATCCATCAAGTCGAGTGGACGTCTCTGGCCACCTTAGAAATTTCCTGAGACGACCTACTACCTTTTGCCAACCTTCGAAGGTAATCTTGATCTGCTAGGAACAAGGACGCTGTGGTTGACCGATCACTGAAATAAATAAGGATTCTAATTGGTGCTAGTATCCTTATAGCTGGTGGATTTGAATATGAAAAATTAATTAGTTTTTTTGAAATTATAATCATTCAATGATGAGATCATTCATTAGTCGTCCTTCGTTTCGGGGAAGTATCAGTTTTCTTAGGAATTGTGTCATTGAGTTAATTACTCATTTGGCGCACTTTACTATTCGTCGATCTTATGTTATATGCTTTAATATTATTTATTATTAACTATTGGAACGACCTGCGATATTTCACTGGTAACTTATTTATAAACAAAGAGACTTTCTAGTGCCATTAATTACGTAAGAGAAGGAACGTAAAATCTATCGACTAATTAAAAATGATTGCAATCGATTTTTTTCGATATAATCTTATATTAAGTTTTTATATATCGAATTTTACAGTTTTCATAGTTTGATGTTTCGCGTATGGAGATCTCATTCTTAACTGGTCCAGAACAATTTTCGTGAGAGTCACGTGGGCGGAATTTTGAATGGCAGGAGAGGGGGCAATTTTTAGGATCCCTCTTGGGCCCTTTCTCCCTAGAGGGGGGACCTGTCTTCGACCTTCTTCGGACAAAGGTCTTCGGCTCTCTAGCTTACGCAATCCGCGAGAAGAATGTCAAATTAGAGTAATCAAAAACTCTTGCAGACTCTTTAAGAGCTCACAGATTAAGTTATAAACGTAAGAGACTGGTTCTGTAAAGTAACTCAACTGCCCCGGACACCCTTATCGACGAAAACTTAAAGTCTTCTGTCCTCCAAGGCGCTATTTGAGCTGAACTAGATACTACGGTAGACAGTACGTTTAAAAATCAATGAACAAGATAATATATTTTTCATCTTCATTAAAATTCCTTCATTCATCTTGAATCATTATGGAAAATTTATAAACCAATGTCCCTGTCTGTAAAAATATTCAAATGAAATATCAACGACTGTTCTGTTCGTTTTCTCAAAATTTTTAATCGCCCATTCAGACATGCATGATAAATTTTACATACGCCAAAACGATTCCGTTACTCTGCATTATCAATTTTGAATTTCGTATCGAAATGAACCCAATTAAATCGTACCGTTTAAATTATTTGGTTTAAAATCACGTCGAAAGCACAGGTACTAGACATACCTTTTGACCTATCTCGACTATTAAGTCATTCCAAATCGTGATTCACTATTGATCTAAAATTCAATCATAGTATTACATAATGGCATTCAATATCACAGCTTTCAATTAGCCACTATCGATTGATACAGAAATTCAATCGTATGGAAAAGAGCTACTAGATTTTTTTCACCGTTTCTAAAGTATGACAAAAAAAATTTTTTTGGAATTCGACCTGTCACCATCTTACAAGGGTAACAATCCTGTATACATAGCGAATTAGGGAAATTATGAAAATTTCCAGGATCATCCCCTCTGCGAATATCCGCGGATGATTTTAACGTTACAAATGCTTGAAGAAACTGATGATTTTTTTTAAATAATCATTTAACGTTCTTATCAAGCAGTTTTTCGCTGTTTCTTCATCTTGCGCAACAAACTGGTCAGTATCTTCCCTCAGGGTGAAAGTATTACTAGGATATTTCGTATAAGGATACAGGAGATCCTCGTACACCAGCAAAGGACCTGCCAGAAGGGCTTGGAGAGCGAAATCAAGGATTTAATTTAATCCCCGTTAGAATTCGCTGGTGATTACGTCATCCTGGACCGTCTCTGTGGTCCATATAATGAATGTAACTTTATTTGCTCTTTCCACTCGCGACTTTCTACTTTCTAGTATTGCATTTTCCTGGTACGTTTTGGCTACGTTTTCGGTGGCAGTAGTTGTATCTTTATGCTAGTCAGACAGATCCTATTCGGATGCTGCAAGGGTGGGTGGTTGTACTCCGAGAGCTACGTTTCATTTGTAATAAATCCCAGTATTCGAAAAGATACAGATTACCTGGGTCTTAGGGGTGAGTCTGATAAGAACGAAGAGGTCGAGAATTTGCGTGAGATTTTGGGAAATTCCCTGCGGTTTATCATGAATTTCTGGAACAGCTTTACGGGGTGCAGGGTCGCGGGGGTTGAAATAGAGCAACACTATAGTAGGCATGTACCCAACGTGTTTCAAGGCGACGGCTGAAATGGAATAGAGTAAAATGGGGGATGAAGTGTAGGTGGTTGTTAGGTAACTACAGGAGGTCTTATAAATCAGCCGTAATAAATAATAGCCCTCTTGTCGCACTACCTCCAAGCCACAAAACCACCCCTTAGCCTCAAATGCCTTTAGCACCCCCAACTGTGCCATCTATACATGGCACTGATTCTCTCTCTCTCTCTCTCCTTCTCACACTCTTTCTCTCTCTTTCTCTCTCTCTATTGGCTTTGCTACTAAAGGTACAGGCATACTAATACGCAGTATATACATTAAAACCTATAGATAGACTATAGTATATGCATATAGGTCAGGTACATATGTACACGCGAATATCTAAGTTGCGGAAACGGTATGAAGATTTTTTGCAAAAACTTTCCAAATAACAGAAAAAGAAAAAACCTTAGGGAAGTCTAATTAACTTCCCGCGGAATGATTCGAATCGTCTGGGAAAATGTAAACGTTTGATCAGGAAAACGTGGAATTAATTCTCTGTCTACCACCCAAGCCTCTACAATGCACCACATACCTTCTATACCTTCTACCTTCCACCTTCCACCTTGTAATCCTACCCGACCCAGATGGGATGAATTGGATCGTTCTCTCTGGGAATCGAATCAGTCCCGTGGGAATTTAAAGAGTGAGAATCGAGTCTGTATTATTTTGTGCTTTTTCGACTTTATTTACTTATTTTTCAAGCGAACAGCCTACACAAGCTTATACAATTTTTAAACCAAAAAACACGTTACGTAATTTTCTTTCAGTCATTACCGAATTTTGCATTTTCGTTGAAAATATAATTAACCCTTGCCAAGTCGAAACATCCAGACCCGGGCTAGACCCGGAAGTCAATTTTAACAATGATAAACAATAGCCGCGAATATCATAAGACTTATAATAATTAACAATAACTTTTTTTAAATTTTGTAAATTCATTAACAGTGTAATTTGTCCGAGCGATTTATTTTTCCAGTAAACGAGGGAAACCCTTTTTTAATACAGTGCGAGTGCGGGATACGGCTGAAAGAACTCGTCTGGTCTGGTACCATCCTTTTCTACTTGCAAGCTCTTCCATTTCCAATGCAAACCTTTCCTACTCCCTCAGTCCAATCCAACCCTCGACAGCTTCACCCACTTCAATCTTCGGCACTTGGTATCCACGCAGTTATCCAGATGGCGCAACCATCGAATGGTCCATAGCACGACTTCAGCTGTGACGACAAAGCACAGATGAAGCAAAAGCTTCTCTTGGTTCAAACTCGGCACGGAATATCAAGTTCCTCGACCTTCTTCCCATTGGCCGTTGGACCAATGGAAATTCCACTGGATCCACGTATACGACGTAAGATGCAGCTGCACGTGGTGCATTCCGATATTGTACGTAGAATAAAAAGTTAAAGAACGTCGAGATCCTCTTGGAGAATTTCAAGAAGACGTCGAAAGATGCACCTTTGTTTTCTGAACACTTTATTTCGTAAAGTTCAAATATATTTAACGTGAAAGCCCTCTTTCAAAATTCTGATATTTTCGAAAATCCTACAGTTCGGGTCAAATTGTACCGGAATACTACTAGGATTGGTGCAGTTTTTTTTTTTCATTTTCCTTTGTCCCTTCTCGAATCGATTACCGACCTTTTTTTTTTCAAAATAAAAATAAAAAATCTGGTACTTAAGCATCATCCTCTAAGGTATCATTAGGGTGTTTGTTAACGAGTAAGGAGCGGCGAAATTATTGCGAAATAATCCATTACCCAAGGGAGTGGATCGTGCGCACGCGCGAGAATCAAACGAAAAAGAAAACAAGTGGACTCGCAAATAAGGGAGTAATTAAACGGATAATTGTGCGCAAACAGAAGCAACCTCCGACGCTAATGGAAATTCCAGCCTCTGGCAAGGCCGGTTACACTGCGCGAGTTCCTAGGGATGGTATATTTCAACCCTTAGCGTACAAGAGTGTGACTCCCTCACCCTCAAGGGGTTTTCGGAACTCGGGGGAGATCTCTGGTTGAGGTTAGGGATGATGCCTGTGAAAGAGGGTAGATTTCGAAATCCCGTGATATACATACATAGGATAAAACCGGAAGTGCTCGTCAGCCACCTATAATTCGACTCAGAAAAAAAATCATCAGCTAAAATCATTCCCTATAACCCTATTAATCAACCTCTTTTTTTTACACCTTACCTATATTTACCCTATTCACCCTAGGACCTCCTAGTGAATTTTTCCCCCTAACAACTTACCACGAAAAATCACTATAATAACCCAAGCCTTTATTCTCCTTCTTACGTATTGTCCCCACCAAAAATACCCGCGGAATCGAAAACATCGTAAAAAATAAAATCCCATCGTCAGCAGAAAACCATAGAAATTTTTGTCCCGTGACGTCACGATCCACCGACATCTCGATCGTCTCGTCCAAAACGAAAGAGAGTGATAAACGTTAACCGGATCTTTCCTACGGTTTCCCACGAATTCTATTGACTATCCTTGCTCTCCTAATGCGCAGTGACGTAATAGGACCCACGAAAAAAAAATACAATATAGATAGAACGGATAAAAGCCGTTAAGTGAGATACGGCGCGGTCTCTACATGGATTTTACGTATGTGCATTAGTCATCCTCAGCCGACCGGAAGTGGCGCGCTCGCCATTGATAAAACCGGCGATTTTTCCCATCTAATCCAAAAAGCCGGATCAGCGAATGTCCCTTCTCCATATAATCCCGTGTTTAATGCCTGACTATCCTGAAAAATGGCCGAACCGTACGTATCTACATATCTATACGCGTTTAACTATCGCGAACATACTATACATACTGTATGCATGCAGCGCATGCAGTTATGCATATTCGCTTGCACATCTATAAGGATTGCATATAGGTTAGGTTAGGTTGATGGGGGAAGTTCTTGCATTCAAGAATAAGAACGGCATTGCGATATATTTCAGTATGCATACCGGAAATTGTTGCATAATTTTACGAGAAGTATCTCGAGTATCTAGAGATACACCCTTAGCATGGGGAATTAACCCTTGGTACAATGATTCAGAATTATTCCGCGAGGGACTGTACTCGTGGAAGCGTAAGTTTATGTTTAACGATGAAAATAATAATTCGTCGGTTTTTACACCCTTAAGAAGAAACTACAAAGAATGTTATTGAATCAGTGAACTGCTCAAGTTCACGACCCTTAAATACTTGTGAAATGATTTATAGTCGTTTCCCGACATGAAGGGTGGTTGGTAAAAGGGTGAAACCTAAATGAGATTAATTAATAGAGATATCATTGACGAAGGGGGTTGTTCGCTTACGGTCGTAAGGGTTTCTCTTGGGTACTTATTAAATAGTTTAACGAAATTTCGTTTAATTTTATTATCAACCCTCCAATCGTTTTGGCAGTCTCGACTGGGTTCGATTGGGGGGTGGTTAGTCGACGTATCACTCGTATATTCCAATTATTTCATCAGCGCACAAGGGTGGCTGTGTATAACTCGGTGGGGGGTAGTTTTACGGGTTTCCGTAAGGGGGTGGCTGCAATAGTGCGAGGGTAGGATACTGATTGGTCGTAGGGCATTAGTACGGCACTGGCCATTGTCCCGTTCATTGCCTCGTTCGTTTTCCCGGATTAATTAGAGTAGCGTAATATCCTAAGCCACGTGACCGTAATGGTTCGCCATTGCGAAAAGCCTGGAATTTCTTTTGTCAGTCGGCAACGCCGAAAAAACCCTTTTCCTAAACCCACCCCCCAACCTCCCCCCAAAGCAAGCGGACCGGCATTGATGTCACTGTATACGCATTCAAAGATTCAGGCAGAAGGACGTGGATGGATGCAGTTGCGTAACTCCAAAGTAGATATTTACTCTTATGGACAGACACACTTTTTCTACTATTCATCTTCCAAACGTCTTACGCAATTTTGAAGTAATTACAACGCAGAGAGGAATAATGATTTGGTTTGTTACCCCTAATATTTTTTCGAGTAACCCAAGTGCTGCGGATAAATTCAAAAATATTGTGGTGTTTTTACTTTTTTTTTCTTTAATTTGAAAATCTTTTTAGGAAGAAAAACACGTTCACGTATGAAAGTCTCGATGCGAAGTTACGCATCAAGATATTATTTAAAATTAAATATTTATTTTTAACAGGTCGCGTCACTACCCTTTCGACCCTCATAATTTGATCAGCCTTCTAAATAGCAGCCCGGCCGTATAACGCAGCCCGCTAACCTCCTAGCCCATTCGACCATCCCCTACGCAGTCCAAAATCATCCCTCATCCGGCAGGGATCCCTTTATGGCCAATTTAATGATTATTTGATACTCTTTATACGAGCCATTAGACTTTCCTCGCGCTTAGGCAGATATTAGTTAACTTTTCGTGGTAGACGAGCAACTGACCTGGGTCGGGAGGGGTTGGACGGGGGGGTGGTATCTGAAAAGAGAATTTTTAAGTAGACGTACACGACGCGCGCTTTCTTTTTTCATTAACAAAAAGATAAGAAGAGGAACGAAGGAGGAAAGCCTTTCAACGCAAGAAAAATGACTTTGTTATCCAAACTCGAAAGGGTGCTGATTTTATTATTCACTCATTTCCCCTAGATTTTCGCGCGCGCTAACACAATGAAGAATGAAGGGGAAGGAGAGGGGGAAAAAAAATGGACGCTAACACGATATCTACGGAATACAGGATGCCCTAGCAGGTAGATGTATATAAAGGGTGCTCTAGTTACTTCATTTTTTTTTTTCTTTTTTCTTCACCATCCTTTCTTCCGGCTTCACCCCTATGGAGAAGCGTGAACACTACTACACGTGGCTAATGGTAGCCGTTGAAGGGGGGTGGTTCTTGAACAATGGACATTCTCCACTTTTTTTCAGGAGGCAAACCAGCCATCCCTTGCCCTGCTACACCTTGTGGATGGCCTTATTCGAAGTGGAAAACCACCCCCTTTGGTAAACTAGCCTTAACTTTCATCCCTTGGAAAGTTCACCGCCACGACGGCAAGAACATTTTCACTTCAGGGCTCTGCTGCCCCAGCTCGCGAAGGCTTTGATGCTGAAAAACGGTTACTCGACTATCATCCCCTAGCGTACGCGGGCTACACTATGCTACCCTACTATTCGCTATACCACCCTAACGTACACTACACATTCCACCATCATCCCCAAACCACTTTTCATCCCTACGGGAACCCATTACGTTCTGCATTTAGTAAGCTTTCCTAAGCCGACGATAGAATGCGCTCGGGTGTATCGCGTAGGGTTAACAGTTGACGATGAAAATGGAAAATGGCGTTTGGTTTACCCCGAAAATTTCTTTTTATAAATTGACTAATTATCCGACAACAGCACCCTGCACTACCCCATAAGAGTGAAATACATACAGCAAATTTATACAGAATCCCACAAGCTGTATTATCGAACAAATAATTTATTGCAGCATTTTGGGCTTGCAAAAAGTTTCTCTTCAAAAAGGGGTGGAATTTTTTTTATGAATCACCCCGCATATTTATACCTTCCGCCAATCAAAACAGATGGAATAATATCTTAAATATAATTACGCTTTACGATAGCTAGTGACAACGAATCTAGGGATATTCCAATGCGAAAAATTCCCCACGACTTTCTTAACGGACTCGAGATATTTGAAAAACCAGGATCTTTATGTCCTTCAGGACTCAACTCTCCTCCCTCCTTGAAGGTATTGTACCTAAGAATCGATGTCCGCACACAACCAATTCAACCTCCCCCATCCCCCCACCCCCTATGGATAGGATCGTAGGAATATATGTATATATGTACATACCGACACTCTCCTGCTTGGCCTCCATCCTTTAAGTCACTAGGGAATTTCATTCCCATCTATTGTTGATAGCATTGCCCAGAAGCCAACCCTCCTGGCAGACCTAACCTCCACGAAGTAAAACTTCTTCAGGATCCATGTATCCTAGTGACATTGCCGGGTACAGGCCTAACCAAGATATATAGACACGTATGCTCTTGGGAAATGGAAAAAGGAAAGATCACTAATTCTACGTTCAGCTGATTTTTGGTAACTTGTAAGAAAAAAACGTAGACAAAGCTAACGTGCGTGGGAGGGACAAAGGAAAAAAGATTTAAGCACCTAAATATAGCAAGCTAATTAAGCGTATCAAGAATTCTTACTGTGGGTGTAACAACAAGATGGAGTCTGGCGTGTTGTGCACCAGCTCTACGGAATTCAGGATAAAGGAGCTTCGGGTACAGTCTCGAGGCAAATAGTGGAACGCTTCCTCGAATTATTTACAGTCCCCGGGCCACGGGGCTTTGTTATGGGTCTGGCGGTCGCGAAGGAGCAGACTGTGCGGGATCCATGGGATAGATTGTACATTTATGGGGTCTGCTATGGGGTGGTACTACGGTGACATATGGAGACTGGTTCCTCGTAGCCAGGAAAGGATAAATATTGCTTCTAGCTAGCATGGCGCACATGCGAGACTCCTCGAGGCTGCCAAGCCAGTTTTGTTATTGCGTGCGTGTTATTCACCGGCACGTGCACCATATGTATCCCCATGGTGTTTTATTAAATGGTGATTTCTTACGGTAATATATTTTATCTCGTAGAAAATCAAATACCCTACACAACCGCAATGTATACTTATTCGTATAACTTCTCTTGGGAGAGAAAAAAAGAAAGATAGAGATCCGTCGGCTAAATATATCGACCGTTATATTCGTGATATGTTATATGCTGACGTCGGGTAACCCCATAAGAACTAAATCTTAGGGTGGTGGATTCTACGATGATCGACTACCAACATGTAGTCTATGTGGTTCGAACCTGGTGGCAGTTCTGATCATGATGCAGATCGAGCATGTGATACCCTGCAAGAGGCTATATCCGGGACGTTGGATCGGAAGACGCAGACCTGTGGAGTGACCAGGTTGATCATCAGATCTTAAACCCTTAACTTGTTGATCTTTGAGGACGTGATCTTGAACGACCATTGTATTCGCCTGGAGGTGGGCTACGATTGTAGGTGTTCGAAAATGGGTAATTTTATTTTTGAAAAATGGTGGTCATCTTCATATTTTTTTTGGTACCTCCACCTAGAAAAGTCAAGGTCACCAAAATACGTTATAGACGTAACCCTTGGATTTTCCATTGAAACGTTTCTTTGTGTTGTTAATAATTTTGGAGACAATCGATTGGAAAAATTAAAATGGGACACACAGGGTGTCTATGTTATCGCGCTGTTAATCAAGCCGGTTTTAGTGGGTTGTATGCTTTGACCTGAAACATAATACTCGTCGATTGGTGTTATTTTTGGCCAATTGATCAATTGTGGCAATTCTGAAATATCATTGTTATTGGTCGTTCTGATCGATGATGAAAATGAAAAATTCCCTAGAAAACTGTCCCGTGAATTTGTCTCGCGTTCGGCGCTGGCCAACCCTTTATCCCTTGTTCATTACGACAGCGCGAACTTCCCTCTCCATTAGGACCTGACTGGAGAATGCAACCCCCAACAAAGTCGAAACCCAACCCCCTGTTCCACTACTATTATAGGCCTTCCACTCTTACGATCCTATCCTAGGGGAAACCCATTAGCGTTCCGGCCACGGAGTTCGATTTTCCATGCAAAAAAGGAGACCACCACCCCCCGACAGTGCCTTTCCTGTAGGATTTTAGGGGAGTTTCACGGTCGAGTAGCCAGGAAAATAAAGCGAAAAGGGAGACACGAAGGAACCTCGTGATTTTCAGCGGAGCGTAATGGGCATTTTGGTTATTTACGGTTTTCGATTTTTTTTTTAACCACGCCTTCGTACTAAATACTAAAAAAGTTATGCTCTTAAAAGAAGAAACAAAAACTATATCAAATTCTTCGTATAACAAAGAAATACGTGTTCAAATATTTTTCATCCCTGATAAAAATCTGCCAAATTTTTATCCCAATTACAAGCTCATCTAAATAAAAACACTTTTTACCTTACTATAAGTCTTTTCTGTACCAGTCAGATAGAAACCATTGTCCCGACATTTTCAAAATATATCAGTTGTTTTTCCTGGCGTTTCCTCGCAGTGTAAATTCGCTATTTCCAATTTTGATCTACAACGACCTGGAAAAGTACCTGGAGTGTACCCAAAAAACAGTGTTACTTCAGGACGCGACAAATAGTTGAAAATACAAAAAAAATCGAAGAACTTCCAAATGTAATCAGAAAAGACTAGGTCTGACAATTCTGCATTAAAATCAGTGACTCATCTAAATTTTCTGAATGCCATTACCATAATGCTTCAGCCCTCTGCTCATAAGGAGGTTTTAACAAAGAAGTAAACACGTTCCAAGAAATTCATGATATTTCATTCGTTTGTCAGTTTCAGATGAGCAAACCCCCCCCCAGCACCACCTTATAAACTGAAGTGCAATTTCAATGTGCTTCTCGTAATACGAACCTTTAGCGTTTCGTAATAAAGTAAAGATAACAAAGTAAACGTCTCTTTCACGACGCTGGTAATAGATATAAAAACGAAGCTCCGTTTATCAGTAATAACTCGGCAAGCTTTTGTAAATCAATATCGCGCTACAGGGTAGATATAAAAAAATATCCCTAGATTTGAGATTAAAAAAGCGAGCATTTAAAGGTACGTTTTTAATAAAATTTTCATTCAAAGCCATCCCTTACTGTTTACCTGCGTTCACGCGGTTTCCATAAATCCTGGGTATCCTATGAGACGCAAATAAATCCCTAGATTATTTGCCAAGCGTGGATATTCTAGTTATATACTTTTTTCCCTATAGGCTCAATCAAGGCCATTCCGAACCTGGACACTTTTACGGTACGATTCCTCCGTCGCTTTCGGGGATGATTTCACCCCAATATAGTTTCATCCCGCCGTCGAAATATCCGGGGATACGTTTCATCCCCCAATAAACAGCGTGATTCCCTAGGAACTTTTATAATACCGGATCCAGGCTAGCCACTGTAAGTCCTGCGGAAAAGCTGGAATTCCGGATAGGAACGTTTAAACGTAGCTATTGCGCGAGTTCACGTCCTTGCCGAGTCTCCATCCTGCAGGATAACTGCTCAATGGACCGTGTCATTCCTTGGAGATGAGGGGTGTGTGTGCGTGGACGGATGAGAGCCTCTTTATGAGTACGTGTATGAGAGTTCTTGTTGGGGAGTGGGGGGAGGGGAATTGGGAGGGCGCAGATACGTACAATCTCTAGTATATATGGAGGATAACGCTTAATGTCCTGAGAAAGCTACTCTTTGTCCTTTTGACAGGATAATGGGGAAAATGCAAAAGTTTTAGATCTAGGGAATTAGTTTATTGGGTTTGTTTTACCGACCGAGAAGAATTCAGAGATCCTTCATCTGTTGGGAGTAACTTTATTTTTATAATTAAATTTTCACTCTGTGTTTTGCTGTTGGAATAAAATTTTTTATAGATTCGTATAAACTTTTTTTTCGAAGAAAATATTAAACAATGTCATATGATTCTTAGGGTTGTTTTTTAATGTGAATTACAGGAATTTTTTTGTATCCTGCAAATCGTACCTTGCGAAGAGACTTAAGGTACGAAGAAAAGAATCCTCCGTAAGTTCTTGGGGCGAGTTTCACTTGAGATAACTTCGGATTTTGCGCCGAATGACAAAGGAAAACAAATTGTATTTTCCAATCTGTAGAAAGTCAGCAGCATCCGTGTTGCGCGAGCAGAAAGAATCCTTACTTGCGAAACGATGCATAGGATATCGCCAAGTAAGATCCCTAGAAATAGAGAATTTGCACAAGGCAGGAAACAGACCGGAAGGAAAACCCTAGATATTCCCCAACGTCACGGCAAAGAATGAGACTGTAAAAATACGTAGACAGTCCAAAGACTGTGTATCCCAAATATGCAGAGGAAAGTTTTATCAGCATTTCGAATCTCCTCATCGAAAATGTAACAGGTGTTATCGGCCCTGGCAAAACCGTGAGGCTGCTTGTAATTCGTGGCAAATTCAATATTAAACGTTCGCCTTATAACCCGCTTGACGCTTGCGAACTTTCCTATGAAAACCGCCAAACTATTACGCTGGCTATGGAAACCGAAGCAAAAAGCACTCACAGGCGGTCTATTGGATATCAACCTTAAATATAAATAACGTCGGTCATTGAAAACTTGAAAATTTCGTCAAAGGATAACTCGTGACGAAACTTTCATCGTTAAGACATCAAAAATATTTAACGAGGCTTGTTTTTCCTTTTTTTTTTTCAAAAAATTTATGGAAGCTTAACGCTTCCATAATTTCTATCTCGATTGGGTATACCTAGAGCTATAGGCATAATATCAAGAGACTCGATAAGGGTTATCGCCAAGATTTTTGTACTCTTATCAATGTTTTTTTTTTTCTTTTCATCTCATTACGGCGAAACGATATTCTAGGGACTTTTTCGTTTCCTTTTGATTCGCAGCGCCTTTTGTGACACGCAGATATGTCGAGTAATTTTGCATCTCTTTTTAGTCTCGCGGAAAAATCGAAGCCTCGCGCCAGTAACAAGAAACCGTCAGGGTGAAAATGGGAGAACAGGGTAAAAAGGAAAGTAGAAGGTATATTCTCTTTTATCTCTTTTTTTATCCGAATACAAGGAGCTGCTGGAGCTCATTTCAGAGCTGTATATATACTTAAAAGGGTTTTGCCGTTAGGAGCGTCACGAGTTTTTATAATATTAAAAAGTTTCAACGACCACGAATTTTCAGAACTTACCTGTGTACGGAGCTTAAGAAACCACTGGGTAAAATCGAATCAGCGATTCGCGCAAAATTTCACGTTTCTAATCTAAGTTCAACTTTTTTTTTCCTGTTAAC
>JARQST010000148.1:100991-112901 GCA_030142225.1 Pachycephus smyrnensis
TCATAGTCATGATAGATCAACGGGGTTCTTACGTGCATCAAGAAAGGCTGCAACGACAGAGTCTGCACAGTACAATGTAATCTCTGTCGTTGCCCGCACTCGTGACCGAAAGGGGCGGAGCTTTACTGAGCAACGACAGAGATTGCTAGTAATATAATGTTACGAAAACATTTTCGTATTCACAAGGACGTTTCCAATAGTTCCTCACCATTTTTGCGATATATGTAATCTTAATATTCGCAAAGTAGATACGTCATTCTGAATTTCTTTTTTTTTTCAGGATCCAATCTTCCAGGACTGTCATCTTTGCTGGTCGTGGCAGGACTCATAACAAGTAATCGTCAATAACTATAAATGATTCCTAAAGAGTTATAATAATAATAATAATTGATGATTAAAACGCTAATGAAATTGGCGCTTTTAATTGTTTACAGCGTTGTCAGTATGCGTGTGTTTTGAAAGGCTTTTTTCGAAGTCGTAAAATATGCGAAAAATCAATTTACGCCGTCGTAAAAGGAAACAAAAATTTTTCCACTCGAAAAAAAAGAAAACGAAAACAAACAAGAAAGCCTAAGAAAAAAATACTTAAAAATGCTTATGGCACATTCAAACGTTGGGATATACAGATTTACCTCGGGGCACGATTCCCTGGACCATAAGGTCGTCATCTTGTACACAATCGTCATCTCAAAAAAGAAAATTAATGTCGCATACCTACTAATTTCAAATTGAAGGTCCTCTACGTCTACAAATATTCTCGTCGACATTCAAAATTTGATTTTCCTCAAAATTGTAGCGTTATCGGTCTAACGATCCGCTGACAATTTCGAAAATAAATACCCGCGCCCACACGAATATTTTTTTTACGATGGCGATTGCCACAAGATACTTCGACATATTTCATGGAGTCGTGCCGAAAAAAGCTGTAGCCCAATCAAATCGCTTCCCACGCGATCGAACAATTTTCAATCAAAAAGATTTTTATGCTAGTCAATACGGCGCCATTGATTGCGCTAAGTCATTATCACGTATGTACATACTACTGATACACGTGTATATATATATACACACACACACACACAAGGGCACGTAACACCTACTTATACAATTGGAGAGACATACAGACGTTGTAATTATATATTGATTACGTGTTAATTAGCTTGCTTGGACAATGAAGAAGATTACGACGAATTACTATATATTAGTATGATATTACATAATTACGTATATTGTGTGTATATAAATATACGGAAAGGCTAGATTGAAGACAGCATAAAAATGACTATGTTCACAACCCCAAACTAGAATGTTTTTTTCGAAAAAAAAACAACAAAAAACAAAAAACGAACCCTTGAGACATCTAGCATTGGGATTCTAGAAGAATCTTAACCTGGCGTAGCCATTGATAAATCCGTCACAAAATTTCGGGTGGCTGGTAGTAAAAAAAATTTTGAAAATTCGGTTTAACTGCCGCTTTACGGTCTTTGTAGTAGCTCTTGCGTACAAAAAAAACTTTGAGGAGCGTCCTCAAAGTACGTAGTCGATGCAGATCATGGAAAAGTCTTGAAAGTAGCCCTTCTGTATATTTATGATATATATATATGCCTGTATGATATATATGTATATCAGAGACTGATATGAGAGAAATGAAACTCGGTATGTACGTGTCAGAGAAATATAAAAGGGATTAATTATTCTATTTCAAGTCTCCGCGGGTGGTTATTGAATACAGGGTACGATTAATTAATTAAAATAATTAATGGTTTATTGATACAATTAAATATGTGCGATGTTATTCTTGATATCCTTCCAAAAGTTTTCGAAATTTCTTCGTGAAATAAAAAAATCGTTTCGTCTTGCGCGTCTAGCTGAACGATTGTTGCGTAATGCCAAAAGAAAAAAGTAAACGTAAACAATTTTTAGCGAGCAAAATATTTCAAAAAAGTTTCTCAAGGGAAATCCATACTTGATGTTTGTACAAGTGCGCGTTCGCGAAGACGATGAAAAAGAATCTTTGAAATGAGAAATTTTAGTCGCAAGAAAAAGAATTGTTATTAATGTTTTACGGCTCGATTGAATCTTTTTCATTAAAAAAACAAATCAACCCTTAAGTCATTTCGAACGTCGTCAGGGTAGTAGCTAAGAGGTATTCATGGGTTGAACGGTCAGTGAAAAAAAATTGCAAAAATTTTAAGATCATTAATTAATCAGTGAAAATGTAATAAAGAAAAGTGCTGGACAAGTGACAGGGAAAATCATCGCGGCATATATTGATCTCGCTAACTTGTCATTATCGATTTTTTAACCAAGATTTTGTAAAAAAAATGTTTTCAAAAATCTCTTATCTCGGAGATTTCTGTCCGCGAATATCGTCTGCCGCAAACGAATACGAACTGCACTTTGTACCGAAAGATAAAAGAAAACCGATAACCAAACGTCAGTATTGATTTTGAGTAACGGAAAGATCAATGATGTCAGATACAATGAAGTTCGTCTCTTTCATAAATTTTATATCGAAACGGAGAATTAAAATGTAGGTTTTAATCGAAAAAAAAAGAATTGATACGACAAGTAGTCCGTAAACGCGTATTTCCAATTTTCGCAAATCCCCAAACCAATGACCCTTGACCCTTGACCCTTGAACCTAACGTGTGGCGCGTTTATACGTGCTTTACGTAAGCGAGGCCTTTCCCCATTGTTTAAACAATTTAATGAACAACAAGCACAGCTAAGTGCCACTCCTGTTGGGAATGCAAACAGTAGTACACGGGCGTATAAAGTGCAACCGGCGCGGAGGTGCAACCGCTGTACCATTGCATTGGACGCGAGAGGCTTTCCGTGTTGCAGAAATGTGCAAAACGTAAAAAAGGGTAAAAAAGAAAGAAACGAATTTCCACGCAAAAGTGGAATTATTAAAGGAAACCAAACGAAAAAGTGGAATACGAATTATTGAGTAACGGAAGTCAATTTTTCTATCGTTTTCATTCCCGTTCGTTTTTTTTCCTCGAGAAAAAATGTCTTGGTGCAATTTTTTTTGCACAAGAGAAACATTTATTGTGCGAATGTGGCGATAAGGACTTTTTTTTTAATGTGCTGTGATATGCGACTTCTGATCTCGCGGATATGCCGTCGGGATCGTGTTTGCTATTGGTCCGAGATTTAAAATCGGACTTAACTCGTTTACGGTATCGTTTATTGCAAATTATGCGAATTCGCCTGTACGATGTTCATGTAAGTCGGAAATAACGACAAAGACGAAAACAAAGAAGTATGAAAATAAATGTACGTGTCTGTCAAACGAGAGAAGGATGATCGGCGTGACTTTTTTATTATTGCGAGAGAAAAAGTTTTTTTTCCCCCTCCAAAACTTTAGCAGAATATCTTGAAGCGGAATTGCAAAAAAAGAGGAGAAGGTGGACGTGGAAAAAAAACCATGGTAAGTGATACGAAGAGATTCTCGTGAAAATCTGCAAACCGAGTGTACAAGAGGAAGCGCGAAATTGGCAAAGTCTGCCACATGCATCGAATACTTGTCGCGTTGATTTTTCTTTTTCGCAAAAAGTGACTACCAGAAAAAAAATAGAAAATTACAAAGTTCGCCGCGCATTTAAATATGCAGTATATACAGTGGCTTAGCTTGATCTTTGTTTAATACAATTATTTTGTATAAACAAAGAATAATATCAACGCAACAAGATCGTATCGTATAGGTATACGATCGTCAGACGATTACGTCACGCCATATATAAAAATGGATTTATAATCTATATATGATCTTAAGTCAGCGGCAAAAACGAAAAGGGTCCTTGTGGCGTCCTGGCTGGACGACTGTTGACCTTGAAGAAGACCTTCTCGAATGCTCCAGTGGCACGAAAACGCAAGATCGCTTCTAGAACCACGTGTTCATCCAACTGGATTAATAGGATTCGTAGCCGGTTTCGTGTAGCACAGTCCTCGTGGTGTATCATCCCTGTTTGGTCCAGTAGATCCATTGAAAGTATAGATAATAAACATATGATACATATAAGTGATAAGGTATCACGCAAAAAGGATGATAAGATTAAAAATCCATTTTCTTTTTCGTTCCCTTCAATAAATCGAATCCCTATAACAATCTGGTGAATACAGATATTTTTTGCAAAAAAAATTATTTTCTGCAAAAAAATTATTTTCTGCAATCGCAGAAACAGCTACGCGAGACTTCCGTGCATTTATCGTTACTCCAGTTTCCAAGTAGCGTTACGCAAGAGAGCACTGTCTAGGGAATTCACTGACGGATTCCCCGAAGTCCGCAAAGTCACAGGCTGGCAGCAGCGACCGTTGAAGAAGAGAATTATGGGGGGAGGGGCCCAGGCTGCGAGAGAAGACGCCTCGGGGCCAGAAAGTGTTGCGGGAATGTCGACGCTCCAGTATTCCTGCGGCGTAACGCGGCAGAACCTGTAACATACGATTTAATTCTTCCGTTCTTCTTATTCTTTTTTTTTGTCATTTAAATTCACTAGACGTTACTACGTGCCTTCCTGCTTTTCGTCCTGTACACGTATCCATAAGCATCTGAAGGTAAGTATCCATAAATACGGACCAACCTCGGGGTAATAAATACTATTGTTATTTAACAATAGTCGAAGCGTGATGTTGATTAAAGGAATACATCTTTCTTTAATCTTTAACGCGTATAAATTAAAAGGTAATACAAATTTCGTTAATGCATTGAAACAATTTTAATATTAATTATAACGAATCATATAGAGTATATATTCATTCAAATTGTATATCAGAGTCATATGAGATAATTATACTATTTTGTTTTTTTTACTTAGTCAAATATCGCTGCCATGACAGACGTCACTTTTCTGTTTTCCCCGTAATTTCCCTGTTTTTCGACTTATTCTGTTTACTCGGCAACAATTCCAGTTGACCTCCTTCTTTTATGTAACCAATAGAACTTGCGCAATCCACCGAAAATTTTGTATTATTAATAATCCACTTAATATTGTATTAACCCATTAGTGCTCGCTTACGTATGTCCATTTTATTTTCGACCCGACCTTGTTATCGACAATCATAAATAAATTATGCAAGGATACTTAGTCCGCCTAGAATTTCATGCTCTTCCGGAATTCACAGCCATTTATTATCCGTTTTATTTGTTTACCGATTGTTCAATCCGATCCAAGATCAAAAGTAAATCAGACGCGAACGACCATTTTCTTCCACAACGGGTTAAAATCAAAAATCTTCCTTCAATACCTACAGTTTTATTTTTCCTATTTAAAAATACTATCGTAACAATGACCTCGCGATAAACTAACTTTAAAAAATAATCTGTAATCTATATTAAAAATATACAGCATAACTTCCAAAAAAATTACAAAAAACAACAATCTAATATATACGTATATACATCGTCACGCTAAAGCTACCTTAAAAAACGAAACGCTACCCCCAAAACTCCCCTGAATTTCCTAATCCTCAAAATATCCCTAGGACAATCTAAAATCCAACAAGAAAAAGAACGAAGTCGTTATCCGATATCAGACTCCAATTTTGACAGACTAAATCCCCTAGGCCAGACGTGGAAAAGCCATTTCTTATATGGCTTACAGATATGCCAACCTAAGAGTCTCGATGTCCTACGACGACTCTATACAAGAGTATAAGCCATCAAGCGGGGGAAAAAAACGTAAAAAGTCACTAGATCGAAAATCACGTACCTAGAGAACGGAGTATCTAGGGTATTATTGCCACGGCAAAGCACGAGTATAATATCCACTATTAACATCCTGAGTTACGCAGTACGAAAGCATTAAGGGTACGTAAGCCATCGCCTGCCGCCATCTAGTATTATATCCCCTTCTTAAACTAGGGATATATGTAATATATACGTATATAACGTATATACCATATATATATACACCTTCATGATATTATAGTTATACCTTTTACCATCTATAGTGCATGTATACACTGCTATCCAGACTATGCCACATATCCCTAGCATGGCGTCGCTACTAAATTTACGTTGGATTAAATCGTTAGCTATTCTGCATCCGTAGTAAATCGATGGACTCTATATGGTATTAATGAAAATCCATGCTTGTATAATCCGTAACGATATTGCTGTGTAACGTGCGGTAACTGTAATGACTACCAGGGCGTGTTGCGTGATTAATCAATTGATGGAATAATGGGTGTGTTAATTAATATATTAATTAGACGGAGATCGGGTATCACGAATTATATATATGCAGGCGTTGATAGGAGACGTTTATTCGATTAGTGATAAATATATGAAACTGTGTAACCACCAGGTTTTATCATTTCTTTTTTTTTCGAGATGACGTAAAATGACTGGAAAAAGTCACTAGACGCATTTGGATCACGTGATCTCGAAATATAATAACAGTACGGGGGGAGGAAAAAAAAGCTCGGGCATTAAGTAGGAATTAATTAAAAGAACGCCACGCAAAGTACAGGACGAGTTCTCGTGCTAATTACAAGAACTCGAATTGTGCTTCAATAGTATGAGTCGCTAATTACTTTGATGTCACGCGATATCCTGTTAATTACAGCGTGACTTTCGATTGCGGGGAATGAGTTGCTCACTTGGCAATTCTCGGTTGACACTATCAACCCCTCGTGCATACGCGGGGAGATAGATAGAAAGAGTGGGGGAGGTGGGGGATGGAGAGAGAACGATAGAGAAAGGGGTAGGATTGATAAGGGAAGAAAATTTGAGAAATTTGATAAAGTACAAAGAAAAAGTGTAATTTTTTAGGCGTTTCAGAATGAAAATTTGAACATGGACAATTACGATTGTTATTTAAAATCTGAAACATTCGTTACCCCAAGCACAGATCGGATACCGAACGACACCCCCTTTGCTTTGATAAACGAGCCCTTGTTATCTGCTTGGCCATAACTCTGAAATAAAACAGTTATTATTTCGGATGAGCGCTTTTAATATTCAGTTGTCATTGTCAGCAATAGCGGCGCCTCTGGCTTTAGTTCTCGGAGTATAAAGAAGGTTTGGGGAGGTTCTGAAGGTTGTAAAGGGTGGTTAAAGGTAGAATTGGTTGGCTGGCTGGGTGGCTTGGCAGGTTGGATGACTGGCTGGCTGGGGTGGTAACTACGAGGAAGAAACTGCTCGAGAATGAAAGGGTGGGATAAAGGGTGGTTATTTATTGCTACCTAAAGTCTCATTGTAACCTCTGACCTCTTTCCACCTAGCCTACCTAACTCCCACCACCCCCTAGTCACTGTTATTCTGTTACCAGTCCTCTGTCAGTATTCTCTCCTTTATTTTCTCCTCAGACAGTCCTACTCCTCCTCCTCCTCCTCCTTCTCCTTCCGCGTTTCTCTTCCCCTCGTTTTCTATCATCCTGTCATATTTCTTTTACCCTATTTTCTTAATTAACTCTTCGACCTCTCAGGATTATTCTTTCACTGTTCGCGACTACCTTTTCTTTTTTTTTTACTTTGGGGTAATACCGAAGTTGCACCGCATTCAATTTCTTCCCTCTTTTTGTCATTGTCAACATTTTTTATATCAATTATTCGCGCGGATCCTTGTTACAATGGTGAGAGAATTTGAAAAAAAAAACAAAAAATTCAATGCGAGTTATTCGACAAACGCGAGTGACTCGTGGTCGGTGATGAATTCAATTATAATTAACCGACGTTAATTGGATACTGAAATATTGATTAAGTTTAATAATTCACATTTGCGAATATGATACGAGAAATATAGTGAAAACCGCAGAGTAATTTAGTCAAAATATATTTTGTCTGTACGTCGAGTATGTATATAACTTTTCAGTTTTGGAAGAAATCAAATCAAAATTTCTCATGGATTTCACGTGATCCCTAATAGAAATTTCATTACGAAAATCGAGGGCCAGTCGAGATTCTAGACCTGTACTGGCCCAATGGGACCTAGACAAGACCTAAAATTTTTACCAGGGGTTCTCCAATTATTTCATCTCCAATTATATGCAATCTTTTCAATAAATATATCACCGAATAACACGCGTGTCAAAATAAACTCATAAAAGGATACGACTGTTTAATGAAAAAAAAATATTCAAAATTCATTCGCAATAAAAAAAGATAAAAAGAAAGATTAAAAAGAAGGGGGACATCAATGCGTCCCTCGATTACAACTCGAGGGTTGCAAGTTATCAAGGTCGATTTTCATTAAGTGGCAAAAGACCGAGTTATTTTTCAAAGCGTGTTGTCGTTCTCCCTCCCCCCCTCAGCCACGGCTTACCCCTCTACGCCCCACACCACAAACCACCAAATATCACGTGTATCGCTCTATCCGGGCATATCGTTACGAAAGTCGAATAAAAAAAAAAGAGAAAGGACGTCGTCGCCACTAGTCGCCGATTCACGTCACGGCGTCCGGCGTCGACGACAACAATACAGAAGGGCGACAATTGACAATTCCGCTGAACAACAATTCCGCTGAACAACAATTCCGCTGAACAACAATTCCGCTGAACAACAATTCCGCTGAGCATCAATTCCGCAACACGACTACGAGGCAGCTATCAACCTAAATCCCTGTAGTACTCTCTTTGACTTTGATAGTTTTGCTGATTCTGGTTGGGTTGTTGCTGTTGCTGTTGCCGCTTTTGCTACCACCGTGACACCCTTCGACCTCCAATTCCTAAATGGCTTCGGGGGGCGATGGATTGGAGTGAAGTTGATTGTGAAACGGCCTGTGTCGAGTCCTGATTACAGAGACACATCAATAATGCTTTCACATCGGGCGTTGATTGAGAAAGAGCCTCGATTCTGGTACGCCATGACAGTCAAATAAGCTCTTTGAACTAAAGCAGCGAGCTGGGTGCAACCTAGTTAGGCTATACGTTTCTCGATAGCGCCATTTTGCATGAACTTTAATGTCGCGGATATTTCAACACGAGATTTCTTTACAAATGGTCACTAAAGAATTTCACGGGTGAGTCAGTTCAATTTACTTTTTCGTATTTGAATTTTATCTTGAGCTTTTGGGAGTTGCACGGGCAGAATACAATTTTTTTAATAAAACCAACGTTTTTGAAATACAAATGTTTTGGGCAACTCTCGTCTTATACTTTACGTGACATTTTTTTTTTACCACCTAATGTTCCTTAGTTATTCAACCTTTAGCCATCCGGCCATCTTTTTTTTTCGATTCCGGTACTTTTGAAAATACGCAAGTAACGTACATTTTGGGACACTATAATTACCAAAAGTTTAGCTACTACCTCTGCGCCTGTATAGAGGCTCCTGGAAATCTGATGATTAATGATTATTTTATTCATATCATTGATACATAATCGGTTCTTAATAGTGTAGTTTCTAATGAGAGACAACGAAAGTCCAGGCACAGTGATAATCGGCACACGGTGAATGAATGATCTAAGAAGACCCAAATTATTTATCCAGATCAGTCATTTTCTCCTGGATACTATTAAAAGGAAAAAAAAAAGATCAACACGCAAACCAAATACTAATGAAGTATTATAAATACTCTCTAATTTCAACAAGTAATTATCGAATCATTAAAGAATTTCAGTGATTTCAGTATCATGCTAATAAGATATCCATATGGATCATAAATGAAAAAAGCCATAAACTGTGATAGCATAATTAATTATTGTAAAATAATAAAAATAATACCTAACGACAGACAGTCCAGTATCAAACCACTGTGCATTTTCGAGGTCTTTTTCACACTTTTTCAATTGTCCTCTCTCTCCCCCCCTTCTCTTTATCATTCACGCAACCCCTGACCTCTTAGCAACTTCTTTCTTTAAAAAGTCATTATCTTATAATTAAAATTCTTCCAATTAGTCGAATCATTAAATCCGCATGCACTATATCTGTATTACATATATAAATATATTAAAAAAGAAAAATAGACTATATATATAGTACAAATGCAAGAATCGCATATATATATAAATATATAATAAGTATTGAAATGTAATATGCATATTTTAGGTCTATAAAATTCAGTACAGTACATAACCACTAAAAAGTATGTATATACACATACTATATATGTTGCACGGTGGATATGGCAGAGTAGTAAAGTCGGATGCTGCGTAGGATGAAGCATCTAATCGAAATATCCAAGGAAAGTCATCTGCAAGTTTCGCGAAGGCAATTTCGCAGGCATTCGGCTCCTGGGCATTCGAACAGAAAAGGAATGTTTCTGAGTCTTACGAAACGGAACGAATACCTCAGTAAGGGCTGATTTCCGCTATGCGATGGTACCACCCTTAAGTCTGTACAGTTACAGCCCTTCTCTACTTGGAGCAGAGCACAGGATGTTTACGCTTCTCGACTTTCTACGTTTGACGTCACCGGTTACCGTGGCAAATTTTACTTTCCCTTATTCCGAGGTTCAGATATTATTCCGAATGTCGGCCAGGAGAAAATTGGGAAACTGGAAAATGTATGAAATAATGGAAAAGAAATTTTCAAAAGGAAATAAAAAAAATACAGTCAATTTTTGGGATTATTGAGGATTTTGCGATTTTTTATAACGGTTCGCTTTTCGAGAATTGTCACGGGGGATGGATATTCCGGGATGCAAATTTATCTGAAATCTATTTATTGTAGGTCATTGAGGGGTGGGGTGGGGGATAAATAATTTAATTATTTTTAATAAAATAAGATATAAAAATAAAAGCGGAATACTCGAAGCATCTTCTTTGTTGATTCAATCCTTTGTTTCGATGTCTTCTCTCTCTCTTTCTCTCTGCACTTAACGTTTTTACCTTACTCTCCTTTGTTCCCTTTTTCATGGCTGCCATTTTCTTCACCTTATCATCCCTTCTTTTCTTCTCCATCTCATTAACGTATCTCCTTCATGACGTCTTTCGCGCGCATCCATTTTCGCGCAGCAGACTTCAATCGAAATAATTGAATTAGAATCGAAAGAATAATTGAATTAGATTAATTATAAAAAAAAGTGAATTAGAACTTTTCTAATTACAATCATCATCATTTTCGTCGCGTCGCATCAAAAATATTCAAAATATATTTTTCGACCACTCAAAAATACCTGCTTCCCATAAAATCGTCAGGTTTCGTTTCTAAATGAATCGATCGCGTTAAAAAATAAAAAGAAAATTACAACCAATCAGAGACAAGTCCGACAAAATCTTCAGCAATGGTCCATATCCTGAGGGCATCTCAACCTGCTTCCGTTGTTACACTTTCACCACTTATTACGAACTTACACATTCGATTCCCATTAAACCTCCAAGCACGTGCTTCTCTTTCAAATAAATTTCATTTTGCTCTTTTTTCTTCCTTTTTTTTCGTTTCCCTCATTCAACAATATCAGTTACTTCTTTCCTAAATTCTTCCTGATACCCGTTATCATCTATTCTCTCGCTATCTCTAAAATTCCGTATTTTGGTCCAGACCCATCAAGCATCCAGATGCTGGTACGGCTACTTGGCATTGCTACCATAGCACTGTGTACTGACCAATCATTCTCGCTGCTTCCTCCAGCATCATCACGCATAACCTGTACCGCCTCGGGATAAATTCCCTAGTCACTTTCCTCCTGGCCAGAAACTCACCAACTGGTGGGGGAAAAATAGTGGCGGCCATATAGAAGAGACACCCAACAACACGCATGTACAGTTACCGATCCCGATTAAGGGGAACGTTTGCTTCGGTTTCTTTTTTACTTTTCTTTTTTACTTTTCTTTTTTTTACTTTTCTTTCCTTTTTTTCCATTTCGTGCTTTCATAACTTTCTTTTTTTAAACACTACGTCACAGTCAATCGACGTCGATTCCGTCATTGGTCGTGACTAAGAAAGCTTTTATCGATACGTGAAAGTAATTTGAATTCCTAAAAAACGCCTACGTTCATGGAAATTTGATAAATCGAGTAAAAC
>JARQST010000148.1:114882-201284 GCA_030142225.1 Pachycephus smyrnensis
ACTTCGACGATCCACCACAGCAACTCCTCCTCCCTTCAGGCACTTCCAAGACCTCCTCTCCTTAGGTGCTCTCACGTAGATACCTACGTGGGTAGGTAACGTATCACTATACGTATACGTATCACTCTCATCCGGCAGTGGTGGGATAAACTGGAGCTTCGCTTCTCTGTTAAGTGAAGTGGATCGACTCCACGGAGTACCAGTTGACACCCGACTACTCCTGCGAGTGCGTAGAGCGTGTATTGGATCGGTTATCATCTTTTTAAATCGTTGGACCAGTTTCTTCATTTTCACCTAGAGGAGGGCGCGGATTTTTGAACGGCTGCGGGCTGTGATTTACGTATTTTGATAAGAAACAGCGAAAAGTTGAGATTGGGACAAAAGTTACTAGATCATTTTTTCGTCGAGAATCACGAAGGAAGTATTGAAGTACACCCTATTGAAGTACGCGGTGTGAAATCGCGCGCATGCGCGTTCATGCCTTTACAGTTGAGTTATGCTGCTGTACTCGGTGAGTCTTTGTTTAATTAAATTATATCTGATTAATCGTATATCGTATGAATCGTCGATTAATAATCTGTGGACTCGTTGATTATTTATTTTAATAAATTTGGTACTTTATTCTTTTTATGCCGGACCATGCCGCAACGAACTTCATGACTCCTTGCAATTTTATAAATATTTCTATTCCTTATGCTGCACCGAGGTCAATTAGAGAATGCGAATTTTTCTTCATTAAGAAACAGGGGGAAGTGACCTTGTTCATCTTTAATGACTCTATTTGCTTTAAAGAAAAGTGTGTCGTCTCTGGCGAACATATATATATATACAAAAAAGAGAAAATTGAAGGAAAAAGATATACGGGAAAAACTCTCACACTCGACTGTCTATCCGAAGACGAATCAAAATGGCCGTGTCTTTCATTACGAGCATCTTCCCGCGTTACAATTTTCACGGGTAACACTGGTTACCGTTCCTCTCTGAACGACAGAGAGAAAATGCAATTAAATATATATATATAACAAATATAAAAAAGATACAAAATTCAAGGAAGTAACTATGCATATTTCATCCAGACAAAAAAATGAATGAATATCCGGTGGTTTCCGGTCCACTGACACACTGACCCAATAATACAGCATCTTGAGACAATGATGTCGCGACTGCACGAAATGAATGACCTTTCCAATAATTTCTCTCATTGACACGAGATTTCGGCTGTTTACCGTGTCTTTTTATTTTTTTTCTTCCTCTGACTCTCGTGCTGCTTGAATATCTTTCTCGGTCATATCTTTCACTCGGGATGACCACCCGTGAAAGTGGTATTGAGTTTCGAATTTTTAATCCTTTTTTTTTTCATTTTCGTTGGTACCTACACTTTTACGCTTTGGCTTCTCGTTTGAATATTTTTTTTTTATTCAAACGATCTCTGGAACACATACTACGTTAATGCACTTGCAAAAGTGATCACGTTCGCGTCAGGGCGTATGTGTACTAGCGAAGGTGAACGTCTCGTAGACCGTGACCCTGAATCCTTGGAACTGACTGTACCACTGTTAAATACTAGTAGTGTGCGATACGTTTACAGTTATTGCTATTGCGGCTTATTACCGTATAAGATGATACAGGTGCAACGTCCCTAGTGATAGGAGTGAGTGGGATTATTTGAAAAAATATTTTTTACTGTAAAATTAGGTTAATACTGTATATCTTTTTTTTAATGTAATAATTATAGGTTCAAAGTTGTATATATATAGTAGAATTTGATTATTGTAAATAATCTTATGTCGAATCGACGCGTGTAAAAATTTCAATTGGGGTTGGATATATTACGTCAGTAATAAATACGATCAAAATAATCGTCCTGTATGTCGAAATATTACGATCGGAAAACGATATCCATTATCTTATTTTATTATACCAATGGTTATGGGAAGAACGGGGAATTTGATGTGTATTAAAGTTTTAACAGCTTCAACAACGCGAGAGTTTTCGTATAAAGTTATTACGGCTTCTTACTGCTGATGTTTGTAATATTCGTTCATCTTGTTCAGAACGAGACTGCATATACAGGGTGTTTGTGTTTGACCGCATGTAAGTGGCAGGATTGGATTCTTTTTTGGAAATAAACAAAATTTTGTATATGCATTTTTTCGTTTTTGACGTCTACGTTTCGAGATAATTAAGATTAAAATTTGCGATTATTAACCTATTAGCGTTTAGGTGGGAGGGTTTTCGCATAGAAGCAAAGTTAGGATGTTCCATTAGCAGGTATCAAGATAAAGACAAAGGCGATTCAAGATGGCGCACAAGTCGAAGTAGGTTAAATAAAGAAATTCAAGAAGATAGCAGATTCGAAAGGAAAGAAAGAAAAATTACGAAAAAAACACATTTTGAAAATCCTCTATTACGGAAGGAAAAAAAAATTTCTAAAGTACAGAATCCATGATACAACATTTTTACCCGTAATCCAAATTTTCTTTGTGCCCCCTGAAACATTAATAATTGAAAAGTTCATCGACTTAGCGCAAAAGAATTTCAATTGGAATTAAACTTTCGATTCTTGGCTAAGAAGTGATTATGGAAATAATTAATAATTCGCTCCCCTGTACCAAAGCGAATCTTCACTTCATCTCGTGGGATATTCGCTTACGTGCGATTTACAAGAATCGCGGAAGCCAATGAACACGGGAGTGGCAAAGTAAAAGCACTTTTCTCCGGGCGTGTGCGCGAATTGATTTAACTTTCATTGTGACTCGAGAACTCTCCTTGGCTAAGTGACGCGTCAGCGTCTTTCCCGTTGAAAATGAAACGACCTGTATACCCGACGGTGAGAGGAGTCGCTTAGCTTTATGAAATGAAAATCATTACGACAGTACGTAGAGCTATACTGTCATCGAATTAAGTAGGAACATCTTTACAACCAATTTAAGTAGAGACAATAAAAAATAAATCAGACAAAAAACAGAAGATTCTTCCATATTCGTGAAAAGACCCAACGACTTTTGAGATACCCTGTACAAGGATATAAGGTAAACGGGTTTATCGATTTGGCGTAAATAAAGAAGTAATAATCTGAAAAGTGGGGGAATTAATGCTAATGGATATAATTTTTCTTCGCGTAGTATATACATTTTTAACGAGGCCATAACGCGGACGTTGGAAATTATTGCAAAGAGGTCGGGTATTGTATAGTGATTTATCTTTTAAAAAAAAAGTCCCTAGATACGCGAGCAATCACGCAAACCGCCAGAACCAGTATCGATTTGTAACCATAGAGAGTAATCTGTTACAGGATAAATGAAATGTAACCCCAACTTGGTGGATAGGGGTGGAGGGGGGTGAGGGTGGAGTTGGAGGTTTGGGGCGATGTCGCCATTGCTAAAAAGACGTGACACCACGAAATAAACTGAGATTGATTACAGTGGTAGGATCGTTTTTCGTGGCCCTAGAAGATTTCGATGGTCAGACGGTTTTCTCTTTGGAATTTCATTCCTACCTAGGATTCCAGTGTCTGACCTTTTTCTTTCCATTTCTACTTCTCGCGACGATCTATTCTTAGGTCGGTGTAGATCGAGAGAATCGGTATTGCCAGCCGACCAATTTGTGGGATCGATTTCAATCCCCCCTCCACTCAGGCATTAAACTAGATCTAGACAAAATGGACGAACAGAGGTGGTTGTAGAAAATGAGAAGTCCGAGTAGAAAATTGACCCTTACGATAAGAATGTCGATGACCCCTAAAAAAAATATTTCAAATTTAATTATTAGTACGTCTCCAACGTAGCACATCTTGTGGATTTATTAGAATCGTTTATGGAAGATTTCAATTCAGGGGTACCAACCCCCCTAGAAAAATCGCTAAGGGCACTCGAGGAACTAGCAACGGAAAAACTTTAATTCGTTTTCAAAGCGCCCTAAGAATTCTTATTAAACTAAGGTCACCCAGTTCAGGTCGAATTTGCTCACAAGGGATGGATATCAAAATGATGCCACGGTCAGGGGATGCAAGGTGCATTATTCATGGGGTTTGCGTGCCGGCCATATCTAAACCCATAGGTGGTCGCGTATTCTCTTAAACGACGCGACGTTGGTGCCCGACGTCAACGTCATCTTTGTCGCTTCCACAAGTATCTTCCTCGAATTTGAATAGAGCGAGGAGGAGGGGGAGGGTGGGAGGGTTGGTTCCACAACATGGACTTACGAGACTGTGGTAATTTCTCATGGAACTCAGAGAAGTAGAGGGGTACGGAGTTTTCTGGTAAAATTTCCATGGGGACACGTTTCGCCACCGGGAGAGAATATTCCCTAGGAAATTTCCATAAGCGTGGATCGTGTTTCGGCCGCGAGGGTTGAGGCACCCTAATATATACCGGGTGTACGTGTCCGAAGCCACAAAGCAAAGCCACCGCGGGATTATTGCTGGCTACGGGATGAGCGGGAGGCTGGAAGCGGTCTTTGCGGATGGGAGAAAAGGGGGAGTGGTTTAAGGGAAGGGCGACGGAAATCCCTATGCAAATCGAGCTGTACCAACCAAATTCCCTAGAATCTCAATTTCCTTCCTGCGTTGCCCTCCCTCCCCCCCTTGCTTCTGTTTTCTCCTTTGATGCTCCTTTCGGGATGCGATTCTAATCCTGAACAAGGATCTTGGGAAGGATGGACATCTTGTAGAATCGAACGAGAAACAGGATTCTGGATTTTCCAGCAGCACGATCTGATAAAAAAATTATTTCGAGATACGATAAAATTTTGAATTATACTTTGCAACAGGAGCGGACAATTAAAAAGTTATAATGATCATTGTGAACGTGAACTTTCGTATTCGTTCGAATTCCAGTAAAAATTTTCAGTCGCGAGAAATCATGAAAATAAAAGAAACTCCACTGTCTCGACGTCTGAAGATACCACTGGAATAGTTTTTACCCACTTTCAGACAAGAGTGTCTAATTAGATGTCTGAGTTATACAGGCAACTCTCTACTTGCCGCTTTTAACTTCGCTCCTTATGTTTACTTGCACAGTTGCCGGCTAGTGCGCCTTTATCTGCCTAATAAATATGATCTTCTTGGTACATTGCACGACCTTATGACTCCAGTAGTACCTCACAGTGGTTGGTGGTACCTACTGCTGGATACTTACGGATACTTGCTGGGTACTTGGTATAACCAGATTCCGACAAGGAGAGTTGAAACTTCATAATAAAGGTCCAATGATAACATTCCTGATATAAAAGGAACGCATAAACTTCACTTAATAGATTAAGCGCAGACTTTGCCGTGATTTTACTAGAAATTACGTAACTTTAATTATTAGGTTACTCCACAACTCCATTTTGATTTTTTTTCTAATTTTTATGAATTTTTCCACGCTTGGAAAATCAACGTCGACCGTTATTAAGTACCTAGTTAAAAAAAAAAATGCAAATGCATCCGTGCGACTCGTTCTGAACGCAACATCAGATTACCCGATACTCCATAACTGTCGTGCTCTTATCTAGTGACAAAAAAAAGTACCACAGGCAAAAAGAAAAAGGCACTAGAGTGTAACAGTCTTTCGAGTCCAACACCTTTAACGGCAACCCTTAAGGAACCAGGAGTGACAGCCGACAAGTTCGCGTGACGAGTAATCACGTTTGACCATTTCTACCGGCTAGTAACTTTCTCACCCCCCCATGAAAACAAGACTCAAGATTACCAACCACCTTCCTTTTTCTGACGCGGGACGACTTTCGTCGTACGGATGAAGTTGTTTGGGACGTCCTGTTAGTTCGAGAAACCTAGGAAAATGGCCAAGGACAGTTTCGTAAAAGAGTTACGATGCAAAAGTTTCTTGGAGTCACTTTCTTCCTAGGGGAATCTGCTTCCCGGTTAGACCTGCATTTTATACCTATATATATAAATCCGTGGATACGGCACGGGAGAAAAATATATGTACGGCGGTCTAGGGATTTCCCTCTAGGGACTTAAACGCGGTTATGGTGGAATTAAGATATAAGCTGTTTACGGGTACGAGTCCGACCTGAAAATTCAGATTAAACAGATCTTCCGAGTCTGCTTATGAAAGATAAGCCCACTGCTTTCGGATGATACTTATTTAGAGTTTTTTTTTTACTTTTCACCTTTTTACTTATATTATTTGCCTTTTTATCATTTCTAGTTACTACTTACATTCTGGGCGACTGCCACCCTCGCCACACCACCGCCGGGTTACGTGAAGAAACCAGATAACGACAAAGTGAGTTATCACCGCTTTATTTATTATCGTAATCTAGGGTTATTTAGGTAGGTCACGGAGAACGTCATATCCAATTAAAAAATGATGAAAAAATTCTTCTAAAAAATGACTTTACGTCCAAATTCATGATCTGAGAGACTAGGAAGGAGCGCGGGTTGCTTCGAAACTCTTGCAGAGAGAAAAAAGGGAAAGAAAGGAAAGCCACACCCAGCTGCAGTCAAACCAAGTCTAGTGAAGTGACTCCAGTAGAGATCAGACGGACGGACGACTGAAACAGGATAGGTGGGAGCTGGAGCTAGGTGGAAATCTCGATTCTACGAAGTGTTCCGATAGGATCTAGAGGTCGTTTGTAAGTGCGCCTATAGCAATCTAGCCATGAAACAAATAACAAGTGAAAAGCCGAGTTCATCTCCTCGGCTACCGGTCGCCATTGACTTCCACGTGAATTCCCTGGACAGGAATTTTTTTTGATCTCGTCTTCTCGACTCCTCTTACTCTTTTTCTCTTTTTCTCTCTTTCTCCTCTTCGCGTTCTCTCTACTTTTCTTTATTTCACTATCTCTCATCCTGGCTCTCTCTCTCTCCTTTCGCTACTCTCTCATACGATATATCCGAAGGTGTTCACTGTACCCTCCTATTGGCGCAAGTAGATCTAGGTTAAAGATTTCTATGCCCGCAGGTCAGCCAGGAGTATCCCACTTCCTCTGGCTCCTCGGTATCTACATCCTTGGGTGCGGACGAACCTAGTCGATCATATATTTTCTATATTTATAAATAACTCGATACGGATTATCTACGGGCATTTATTATTTACTACTATTAATTTAACGGTTGGAACATTTCGCTACTTTCCACTGGTCTAGTTCGCGAGATCTTTTTTCTTTGGTGTAGCGTCGAAGAAAGATTAGTTATTTCTTTTTTTCGAAATCTAATTTATTGATTTTTCGGCTTTTTAATGTCTTGAAAGTTTTATTTATATTTTTATCTTTCTCTTTAATCAGGATCCACCGGCATACAGTTATCAGTATGAAATCGGCGAGATCGATGGCAAGGGCCATGGAAAAACTGAAACGAGATCAGGAGAATTGGCCAAAGGACGTTACTATGTGAATTCGGATAAATTCAGTACTGACGTCAAATATTTTGCTGACGAATGGGGTTATCATCCATTGGTCCATTATGGTCTTGCTAATGAGCACAGTGCAACCAGCGCTAATTTTGCACTAGGAGAACCAGCAGTTACAGCACTGAAGAATGGCGGAGAAGTGGTGAGTAAAAAAATGATCTACCTAATTATATTCTGTAGCCTTAAAAGTTTGAAGGTATCGGCAGTCATTCAATCATTTTTAATTAATCGATATTAATCGATAACCGTATTAACTAGCGTATAATTTAATTCGATAGAAAGTTCATAAACGCAAAGGAAAAAAAAATAGTTTCATATCAAATTAATTGATCTTTCAATCGTTTAGATAGTAATCATCAATCTTCTAATCTCAATCACGATTCACAGGGTCCAAATTTGGAATTGCCAAAAATCCCGGCACGTCGACCATTGCAAATTATTCAACCGTACACGATCGAAAAGGGCGTGAGTCCTGCGGAGAATTACGATCCTGGACAGGAAGTCGTACCGGAAGTCAGGCCAGTCTCACAGTTGAACGATGCGACATCTTCCGGTGAACCAACAGACGAAAACAAATCAGACCCAAATGACTCACAGCCAATATTGTTGATACCAGACGGTATCCCATCGGATAGTTCTACAGGTGTATTCACAACAAGCAGACCAATATATCGAATAACGACAGTAGCGCCACTACCGGAAATAACTGGAACCAACAACAATCTCCTAGAGGATCTTCTACTGGTGCAAAACGACGGAAACTTTGGTCAACGTCTGCCAACTGGTGTTACGAATAATTTTGATTATCGAACAACGACCTCGGCTAGTACTACAGGAGCCTTCAAATTAACGAAACAAAATGGCGACGTAACCTACAGGGTTCACGAGGATAACAATCCCAACAGAGCATTTTTAACGTCCGTGAAGAAAAATCATAAACAAGATAGACTTAATCAGTATTTATACAGTCAGCAATTGTTTGCGCCAACTGGAAGGGTCAATATATCTGACAGTATTCTGCAAGGACTACAGGTGTTTTCAACAACTGTCGCACCAGTAGTATCAACTACGGCTTCCGAATTGTCAACAGGGGGTGAAGTAAATTATGAGTACAGTAATACAATCGAGCACGAGAAACAATCGTACGCAGGACTGGCCAGTTATGCTACAGGTTCATCGAAAAAGAATTATGAAAATGTTCAAACGAATCCTGAAACAATTAATTATGAACTAAACGTAAATTCGGGTACCAAGGAGAAGCTGATGACACCTGGTCTATCAGCTTATGCAACTAAGGCACCGCCAAGTTATGAAATTGAATCATCCACGTCTGTCAATGCAAACAGAGGAACATTTTCAAAACCAATAGTCGTTGCTGAAATTGGACAATACGAACCAGAGTACAGTACAACCTTCAGGTGCGAAGATGAAGTGTCTAGTACCCAAAATCCAGGATTCTCAACCACTCTAAGACCTGAGACTTCGGATGAATCTATCCTGGTCACGCCTAAACCTCATGAACCTGGTCACATCACCACTTCATCCGTCATACTGAACCCAATTCAGGCTGGTGTTGCCCTGGTCAATGCAGGTGAAACTCACCTGATAGGTGGTGACAGTTCAGGAGGTACACCTGCACCTGTTAAGGAAGAAATTGATGACGATTCAGAGGATGCCAGTAGTTACGATCAGCAAGAGGTCGTACAGAATCAGGATAACTCCAGGGTCTTTTACGAGAAGATCAATCCCGCGTTTGGTCAAGAAAGGAATCCGGTTAAAGACATTTTGGAGCAAGAGGTTGAGATACAAAAGTCTGTCGAGATATATCACAATGCACCTGTGCACGAGATTCATTATCCTGTTGAATTGATAAGAACCGATCAGAGTTATCAACTTCAGAATGGGAACCAGCATTCTAATGACAATAATGGTGGTACCAGTTTCGAAATTCGAAATAGTATATACGGTTCGGGGCAAAGTACCGAGGAAAAATTAGGATCTGGTAATATTTTGAGAACCGTGGAATCGCCCTCGGTTGCGCAAAGTGAATCTTTGGAGATAAAAAATGGTGGCTCGTTTCAACACGCGACTTTGCAAGGGTTGATTAACGAGGCCGCTAATAATCAAGATCAATACCAATCGCAGGTTTATGTTGGCAATAATCAAAATTCTCTGCAAGGAGTAATTAGGCAAGATAGTAATCAACAGGTGTACCAATCTCAAAGTGTTATCGGTAACGCTCAAGAAAATACGGAACAACAATCTATAAATTTGTCTGGTAACAATCAGGTTTACCAACCACAGATTTACGTTGAGAATAATCAAAATTCTGAGCAGAACGTCAACGAGGCTGCTAACGTGCAGGTTTATCAACCGCAGATTTATGTTGAAAATAATCAAAATGCTCAAGAACAAATCATAAACGAAGTCAACAATGCTCAAGTGTACCAGCAACAAGTATACGTTGCCAATAATCAGAATGCTCAACAGCAAATCACGAATGAAGCAAGTAACTCGCAAGTGTACCAACCTCAAAATTACGTGAAAAATAATCAAAATACGTTACAGCAAACAGTCAACGAAGCTCGGGTGTACCAACCACAAATTTACATCGAGAATAATCAACATCTACCGCAACAAGTGAACGTACCAATCAATCAACAGGTGTACCAATCGCAGAACACCCAACAAAACGGTCAAGAAAATGCTCGGAGCCAAAGCGAAGTCAATTTTGCCAACATTCAATCCTATAAGTTAAATCAACATGGGGCAACTTATACGTCGGAATTAAATCATGGTCATCAACATCTGGCAGTAACGTTACCCTATACAGTTGAGGCGTCCAAGGAAATAACCATACCTGGTTTAAGTAGGGAACAAAATGTTGAAGACACTCAACAGTCCCTAGGAAAGTTCTTAGATTATTCCGTAAAAATTCCCGTAAACAAACCAATCGATGGACGCGCTCCAGAATCTGGATCATACGTGATACAAGTTGAAAAGAAATTACCATATCCGGTAACGCAATTAGTCGAAAAAACGGTTGAGGTACCTCAACCATATCCAGTTCACGTAATACAAACGTATCCAGAAGAGGTTGAAAAGATAGTTGAGAAAAAGATACACGTACCACAGCCATATCCGGTGCACGTGCAGGTACCAGTTGAAAAGACAATCGAGAAGAAGATTCCTCAACCGTTTATAGTTGAAAAAATTATTCAAAAACCGGTACCGCAACCGTATCCTGTTGAAAAAATAGTGGAAAAAACGGTACACGTGCCGCAACCATATCCGGTGGAAGTTGAGAAAATAGTTGAGAAAAAAGTTCCTTATCCGGTTGAAAAGATTGTTGAGAAGAAGGTACCGGTACCTCAACCATATCCGGTACACATTCAAGTTCCGGTTGATAGAATCGTTGAGAAACACGTAGCGGTACCACAACCATATCCGGTGCACATTGAAAAAATTGTTGAGAAGAAAATTCCATATCCTGTGGAAAAGCTGGTACCACAACCATATCCGGTTCATATAAACGTACCGCAACCGTATCCGGTGGAAAAAATAATAGAAAAGAAGATACCGTATCCGGTTGAAGTTGAAAAAATAATTGAACGCAAAGTACCATATCCGGTTCCGATCCATGTACCTTATGGAATTCAATATGGCGTGAGCTATCAACAAATCATGAAACCCCAGACGCACAATCTCTATTCGATCTATCAGACAACGCAGACTCCACTGTACGGTTTGCCGATCATCAAAAATCAAGAATCATCGAGTGACTCCACGTCACAATTTCAAGGTTACCAGTACAACAAACCTTCCATAAGTTTCGTAGAAGGATCGAACAAGCACAATAACGTAAAGCACAATAACGTGAATCACAATCACGTTTATTATCAAGCCAATACAGTGGCGCCATCTCACGGTATAAAGCATCAATTAGCTTATCAATCCTACATCAATCATCCTTATTCAGGACCTCATAGAAGACACGCTATGAGGATGCCTACGGTCGACAAAGGTATCAAGGATCGATATATCGGTCCAGTGCCACCGGAAGTACCCAGCAATATACGTCATTCGAAAAATTCCCTAGGAGTACAATCAAAATCCTTACAGTTTTCCACGACAGTGACCAGGGCGCCGTCTACCGCCACGACCAGACGGTTAAGACCGGAAGTGCATCCTCAGAGCGCCACAGGTACCTTCAGACAATCCAAAATGGAGTACGGCTTTAAACCGCCAATGGTACCGTCTGTACAGTATGATGAGAAAACCGCGCGCAAAGTGGAGAGTTAATTCTACGCGACGAATGAGGATTAGGTTCGGATTTAAACCCAAGTAGCACCGTGTCTGCGAGACTGAACCTCCCTGGATTTCTGCGGGACCTGTTCTGAGTGACGTCACGAGGATGCATTAAGTTATTATTAAGCTTCACAGAGACAGCAGCTTCGCCCCGACTTTATTTCAAGGATTAAGCTTAAGTTAGGTTAGGTTAGGTTAGACTACCGATAGTCCACGAATAAAGTACAGATAATCCCTTTTTCGTTACTTCTTAGTACATTTAGAAACTTTATCGATCGGTTACGTCACTGGTGACTTGTACATTGTCTTCTAGGAATATTTCCAAATGATTATCTCCTCGTCATTCATTTACCACGAATATTCATCAGTCCCCATCGTAGTGCGTACTAGTACATATTATTACAATTACTGTAAATTATTTTATAGAAAAGCAACAATTGTCAGCATCTATCACATTTATTTAACCATTATCAATGAGTATCACGAAACGATTATATTATTTTTTAAGAATATCCCATTTTTCGCTGTCCCATTACTTTTCTACGTCCTTACCTATAATCATCAGAAATTCTTTTCCCTCCCAAAATCCTACCTTTGGATACCCAAAATTTCGCATTCGCCAAGTTGCACTTTTTTCGCAATGATCAATCGATACTACTACTTGATTCAAGCGGTCATGCCACTGAATTTTTTTTTTACAGAAAAGCAACAATTGTCAGCATCCATCACATTTATTTAACCATTATCAATGAGTATCACAAAACGATTAAATTATTTTTTAAGAATATCCCATTTTTCGCTGTACCATTACTTTCCTACGTCCTTACCTATAATCATCAGAAATTCTTTTCTCTCCCAAAATCCTACCTTTGGATATCCAAAATTTCGCATTCGCCAAGTTGCACTTTTTTCGCAATGATCAATCGATATGATGCTACTACGTGATTCAAGCAGTCACGCCACTGACCCGTTTGCCCTGATATTTCTTTTGAAAAAGTTATACTTACTGATCCGTGTAGACCTTATACACCGTGACCTTTTAGATCACCCAGCACGAATAACCTGTATAGGAATATACTGTCAGGAAGGGTCCTGCTGCCATTTGTACCAGAGTCGAAGTATCGCCAAAGGCAGGAATGATCTATAAAAGGACACACAGGTTAGATACTTGTATATGGATCGCTATAGTACGTTCATACTTAGACAGGATGTGGCCATAGATCTCAGAGCTTACAGGAAGTTTACTCTCATGTACTTTTATACACATATTCTATGTACACTGTGTAACTGAATATGTTTGTGTGTATATATATATATATTGTGACTATATATACGACTGTATAGAAAGCCAAACAACCCCTTTGCCCTCTTTTACGACCACCTATGGACAGAATGTGTTTCTCTGCGTTCTCTGACATGCGTGTCACGCCATTGACTAATATATGCTAATACAGTACGAGATTTGGGTTTGAAACGACGAAATTGTGGAATTTCGCGAAAATAAGATAAAGGAAGAATAAAATGAAAAAATTTGCAATGCAATGGGTTACGAAGATACACATTAATCGAACTTAGTGATTTTTTAAGGTTGAATTCGATCAGATTTTTCTTTGTTTCTGGGGCAAAATATCAGGAAAATAGGAATTAACGTGTTTTTTGGATTATTATTGGAATTTTTATGTCTGGATTAATATATGATTAGGCAAGAGTCAATGTACCCTTAGGATGATAAGATTTGGTGATATTATAAGAATATATTCCTAGGGAGTTTCTCTCTTGCGTTGCTCGCAGGCAGGTAGCCATAATTCATGCTTTTTCCCAGGGAATGAAAGTATCTACGGTCGTGGCCGAAGGACGAAACGCCCAAGGATACGGCCAATTTGTCCTTTTCCATAAAACGCCAATATATCTGTCAGGAAGTAACAAATCTTGCGCGGGTAGACGATACGGAGGATATTGGCTGATGGGGAACAATTTTTACGGGGTTCCATACATTTTGTATTCCCATCCCGAATGGCCAAATGGCGACCCGAGTATTTCCCATTTCAGCCCACTCCAAAGCTGCCACGACAAAAACTTGGAAAGCGGGATGGACTGAAGGGGATCGAATGGCTTTTTGAGGATTTTGAAAAAAGGATGGCACGAAGAAATATACTGTGAAGAAAAAGAGTAACCAAGTTGGTCAGGTAATGGATGCCGAAGAATTTGTTTTTGTTCTAAAGGTAATATCAAGATGATGCTTTGTTATCTTAATGATATACCAATTAGATTGTTAATTGTCATAATCTTTAATTAATGATGCTGGGGGAGGGGGGAATTGTATGATTACATTATCCAAGCGTCCTAGGGACTTTTGCTCGACTTACTTTAATTCAACTTAATGAAGTTACCCACGTGGCTCTCACAACTGGCACTTACTTTCTTACTTACTTGCTTGCTCGTAGCCGGTTGGCTGAGCATGTTCTTACTTGGGGGAGGGGGTGAGGAGGGGGGAGGGGTGGTAGAGGTTGAAGTAATTCGGGGAGAAAACTACCCTACCTACACAGAACCACCATACTACTACGTGCCGTGCCAGGTCTGGCTACGTTCCACCTTTTAGGTAGTAACTACTGAAACCTAGATAGATAAATAGAGGGCGTAATGGGGGCGTCGGAAGGGCAAAAGAACAGGGGTGAAAAGGGGGGGAAAAATAGAATTGAAAGCGTTGCACAGGATAGGGTTAGGGAACTGAGAGAAATGGTAATTTCTATTTATTTTATTGGCCGGCATCCGCCTTATTGAAATTTCCATTTCTGAATCCGTATAATGTAAAGCGTCTGGAACTTTGCCAGACCGTAAATTAACCCCCTGCTCGTGCCTTTTATTCAGAGCGTGAGAAAACATCCCTTGCCGTCCAGGAGAATTCCCTTTTAGCGTGATGACGTTTTGCTGGCTAACTCGCAGCGCATTCGTCCGTGCATAGTGGCTTATCAACGTCACATTTTGATTACGGCCAATAAATTGTATTGTTGATACGTGAAAGGGGTGAGATTAGGGGATGAATTTTTTTCAAAATTTTGTAGAATGGATTTTTTTGGTAGAAGACCTACTATATCGTATGGAATGATACTAAGTGAACTTTGGCGTTAAATAAAAGGTATTCAAAAAAGTATCAGTAAAACTCACCCTCAAGGAGCGATAATTTGCCGTCAAAGGGGTTGAAGGAAAGAAATGATGCAATTAAAAATAAAGAGCCCTGCACGCACGTACGGGATAACGGCATAAGACAGGGGTAAAAAGTAAAGTACCGGCGAAACCGACATAACCCCCCAAGAAGCATACAAGGGCGGATCTCAAGGGTGTTAAACTAGCAAAGGGCCCACGTCCTCACCGAGTTAACTTCCTGTCAGACATCAAGGGAACCGGAAGTCAACCCTCCGGCCAAACTTTTCTCCCTTTCGACAACCCCTCGCGAAACATCCCTTTTCCGGCAAGCCATCCCCTAAGAAATTCGCTATAGAACAGCGTCAGCCACCAACCTACCACCCCATTACGTATTCCATGGTGGCTCTTGGCTAACGACTTTTCCCTATGGCGCCTTATGGGGAATATTGTATTTTCTCACTAGGAAACACAAAAAGAAACTGTGTCAGCTGCAATTCCATCCTAGGGAATTCTGAGCCGCGCAAAGATCCCGAGGGAAAATAATCTTTCTCGAAAATATATATATACTGCAACGCAAAATGAAAGTTTTGAAATTCTCTGCAAACAAATTTTACTATGAAGTTTCGCGATAGGGTATCGTATTATTTCACTAGGAAAAAACTTACTTTTGTACGTAATACTTTTTAGTATATCGAAACGGTTCGCGACTTTGAGTAAACTTGAATCCTAAGACTTTTTAAGGGTTCGTGCACAGGGTAGCTACCGTCTAAAGTACAATACACAATAAGAGATGATTGCTGAATTATTTATTTTTTTTATACAGGTCCAAGTCAATGATTCTCTTTCTTTTCTTCGCGCACTCCATACTCTTGTAAACTAGTTCTCAATCTTGGACTTTGCTTTATTTAAAAGACAAAACCGAAGAATTATAGACAAAACAAAAATTAGGACTCTGCCCTGCTTGGTACTAGGTCGATTTGACGTTTCGAAGCGCCAGTGTGTATGGAGCAGAAGGAATTAAAAATATCAAGATCACAGATGATCATGATGATGTTCATTGATCGATTCTTGTTATTTAAGGAATAGATCTCGGCTTAGACAGCTAATAATCAAGCTGATCTTGCTGACTGAATCGTTTCATGGATAATCTTGGGGTGGACGGTATCTGAACTCCTGACAGGTCGATTACTATAACTTCGCTGCAGAAAGACTCAAAGACGGAATGAGGTTTCCCAGATACTGAGGTCTATCACAATGATAGCTCAGATCTATAGAAGTAGAAGGATCCAGACAGCTACCGATCTCAATCACCTTGGCTACTGGATTACGTACAATATTGGGAATAGAGATTTTACGACTGCTGACAGTTCCATCACAATGATCTAGGGTGCAGAAAATCTCAGTTTAAATTCATGGGTCCGAAAGATGATGGACGCAGCAAGAATAACCGTAAATTTACCATAATCATTACTTAGAAACTCTAAAAAAGTCAGAAACTAGACATTTTACCTTACTAAGGCTTATCACAATGATTTTTTGGGTCTGATGAGATTAGAAGGAGCAACTGATATAGCTGCAGGACCATTCGAAAGGAAACTCCGTATTAATTAATTTTATTAGAAGAAAACAAAATTTTCAACTTCCCCATTCAGGGTCCATAGAGTTTAACCCTAGAACTAGATCTAGTTTATTCCTAATAAGTTCTCAAAGTACTAACTCATCCGGTTTAACAGTCAGTGCGATGTTTCTAGCCCTATTAACGAGGTTGGTAGTAATCCTCGAACGCGTACCGGTCCGCAGAGGTGCAAACAACCTAACCTCAACGGTTTCTCTACACAATCATCAGTCAATTAACCTCAGTCCCTAGAAATCCAGTTAAATTCATGCTAATTGATTTATGTCGACGCCGCATTAATTATGGGGGACGTGCACCAACCTAGGGACGCTTCTCAAGTTCGGAGACGGGGACGTTAGTCACCCTATTCTTACACCCTTGGGTCTTTCATCCCTTACCCATGATCTGGGGATACACTCTCATGATGATGACACTGATACCAATGAAAAATTCAGCTTCATCATCGATAACCACAAACTTCCGGTCTGCACCGAAAAAGGATTGTAGAACGAAACACGATTTGCTCAAAATCTTAATTAACCCTTAACGATTGATTAAGAATAATCTCAAAATTTGAACAAACCTTCGTTTACAAATTGACAAATATTTTTTTGGATATATAGTTATTTTTGTAATCGTCCTTCCGTGCGAAGAAACAAAAAAGAAATCCACGGAATGAAAAATTGTTCACGATATAGATATATATTCTGTATAAGGGTTTCAACCCTCGTACCCTACTGTCAGGAGACATACTTCACGTGGAAAATGGCGCTGCCATCCTTTCCGGTCAGGAGGCACGATCGACGTCCCAGTCGCGATTGATTCGTCGCCCTTCATTCATCAGACGTTGCGACGTATCACGCGACGTCATTCTCCTCCGTTCCTTGTATTGGATTGCGCTTTATTAATCACCCTCACTCCCCCACCCCCATCTCCTCCCCCATTTCTCGACAGGGGACGTTTTCCCTTCTATCCATTTATTTCCTAGCATATACCCATTTCTATGTCTTCGTTCTAAGCAGGGATCAAAGAACGCCATCGTCGCCATTTACAAAAAGCTTATCAAGAGAACCGGATGTAAAAACCTGATCCAGAGGAAACTAGAAACACCGTTCCAAGCGCTACACTGTATCTTACTCCATTTTGAAATTCCCATTTGATCCGAGATAGCATCTGGATTTCAGGAAAAAAAAAAGACTATCAAAGATTAGAAAAAGGAAGCAAAAAAAATAAAACGAATCATCCCCCTCTTTAAAGCGTCTAGAATAATATGTATACTAAAAAAAGAAAAAGAAAAGCCTTCATTCCCCAAAGCAATGGCCGGATTTCAATTTAGCTCTAGTTGAAATTCCGCTTTTACCCGGAAGGACACCCTTCGCCCGGAAATACGTCGCTCACCGACCACGTCCGTACGATTACTCGTAGTCCGTCTGTGGTCGAGAGTGGGTTTTCACGAAAGGTTGTCGCCCGACGACTTCTCCGCCAGACTCCGGACTCCTCTCGTCGATGCTCGGATTACTTTTTCTACCTTGGCGCACGGTAAGTGTATTGTTGTTTTCCGACTTTGTATTTACATAGCCACGCGACTTTCCTTCCAGCTTTTCACGTTTCTTCGCTTTATTTCGTTTTATTTATTTTCTTTCTCGCTTACAACCCCCACCCCCTCCCCTATCTACCCCTAACCCACCCGACCACTCTTCTTCGCGAGAGCTTTCTCAGTATCTTCGTCTTCCTCTCTTCTTCCTTACTTTATTTTTCTTTCAGTATATCAACTCCTCCTCCCCTACTTTCCTCCCCTATTTTCTACTTTCTACTCGCAACACAATGACCCCTTGACAGACATACATACGAAATCTATAAAAAAAAAGTCCAAGGACACTCCTTGGTCGCCATATTTAATTTATTCGTCCACAAGGTAGCGAATTCAGTTGTCGACCTAAGAAATCATATTTTCGTCTCTCTCGCACTCATTCTACATCCATAAGATTACCCACGACTGATACCATATCAAAAACTGGACCCACTACCCTTAGGTCTAACTGATTTGCAGATTAAAAAAGGATATGCAAAAGAAAGTGACTAACGAATAAATAACCTCTTGGAAGGATCGAAGTGGGAGAAAGAAACTAATAATATAAATAATAATCAATAACGAAAAAGCACTATTCTAAAGGATATTTATTATTGCAAAAAGAGACTAACGTACCTATTTCTATACATATGTAGATATAATATACTATCAACATTACCAGCTCTCACGTATGTATAGGCACATTGTTTCTTTGGAACTTGAAAATTCATGAGAAAACTGTTCGGTCCCTGAATAATTCAATGACACGGTCCTCTTCCTCTTCACTCGATGTTTTCTTCCTGGTTACTTTATCTAGGATGAAAAACCTACTGGTGGAAAGCCTTCTAGCCCATCCAAGCTACGTCCCTTACCAGGAATAACCCCAGGATCCCTTTAACAGGAGAACGACTCTGGTAACTAAGTGAGTGTAGGTACGGGATACGGCAGACTCTCGATCACTTTCCTTTGTTCTCTCACCAAGTGTTTCCGGTTTCCGTGCTGCGTCGCAGCCATTTTCTTTATTTCCGTATCCTTTCGTTCTCGTCCACCTGCCTTATCTTCTTCCAGATCTTGCTAGGTATCAATTAGGTTATAGTACGAATTCGATTTCTTTCAGAAAGCATATCTATAGGGGAAGAAAAATATCACGAAGGATGTCAAGGATGAGAATTGTTTAGGATCCTAGGGACTTTTGCTTTTTTATTTACTAGATCTCTTTGTTCGCCTCTGTATAATTCGCCTTTGGGTTTATTTGCTTCTGGTCTTTATAAGCTTTTCATCGTCCGCTGCTTGCGTCATGATTTAAAACTGTAAGATTGCAGGGTGAAATGGACCGTGAAGGTCATTGACTATTTGCAGGGTTTTTATTGATCTTTCTAGAAGGAGGAATGGAAAAAATGGATAATCAAGGTGAATGGGAAACGTAAATTTTATGGGGGTATCGTAAAAGGAGAGGGTGAAATAAATATAAAAAAAAAAGAACAAAGAAACCTACACAATACGACCCTCGGTCTGGTTAGTTCAATTCTCATTCTACTCTATCGTGGTTTTATAACCTTTTCACGTGTTTATCGTGACCTATGACTTTAACAGTTTCTTTAAGAATTTTCAGCTATCGCTCGATTAAAGATCTCGTGCAACGTTTTCACAGTGGCAGAAGGAAACGTTGGCTGGACAAAGAAATAATTTGCCTTTCAAATTGCACGGTAGGGAAAAGAAAAAGTCCCTAGTCTGACGTAACCAGATGTTCAAAAGCTTAATAATAACGGTGTCCAATAAAAAACCAAAAAATAGAAAAACGAATTTAATTATCCACTTCCAATTAAAATCGTCTACTTACACGCTGTGACATATAGAAAACTGCGTAAGGGTGCTTTTCCAACCCCATCGGGGATCCGACGCGTACACGAACGAATGAAATAAAAAAAAAGATCTAAAAGGGGTGCAAGCAAGCACCATGTCCAGCACCTGCAAAGCCAATACGTGCCGTGAATTTGATCCTCGGGGGGGTGGATGACGGGTTTTGCCAGCGTAAGGGTAACAGGGTTCACGTAGGGGTGGTTTTACGAGGGAAGACGCGAAGCATATGAAGAAGTACAGTGTTGCCGGACCTAACCTGGTACCATATTTACCAAGAGCACTTACGCCAGAACGTCGTAAATAATCCCTTAGGAAAATCGGCCATTTACGAGCCGTGCCTTTGGACTCACCCCTAAAACCAACCCCCTTAAACCCCCTCCACATTCGGTACCCAGCACTTTTATTCAGCTAACACAAATCACGCGTGTAAACGACACGCGCAACCATACGCGGAGTCACGACAGATATTTTTTATGCATATCAGGTAAACGTATAAGTAATCAAAAAATTTGGAAATTTTTCAAAAACAAAGTTTCAATTTGTTTCTTGTCCATTTTTGAACGCATACTTTTCTGATCATTCTCCAATACTCCATGCTGACTCCTACTTGAGGATGTGAAATTCAAAGATCTTTCATGAAGGTTCATTGCCATTGACTTTCTTCCGGTTAACTTTTACATACCGTACGCCTTAGCTTCTGTCTGCCTCTGATAAATTCAATCGAAGGCGCACTTTTACACGGAATTTCGGTTTTGACCCACTTTTTAAATCTCTTCGTCTTCGACCCACTTTTCACCAGCGAAACGCCAGTTCGTTTACGAGCCGTTACCACTTACACTTTTGCCACCATATGTGGATGCACTGTATATGGTGATTGATAAAAAAAATGTTTGATAAAAAATTTATTGAACGTTATGAAAATTGAATTGAAAATTTCAAATACCAGCTTTTTACCTTTTTTAATAGGTAATACGTACCGTATTCTTCTATCGGTCCTTTTCTCTCGTCAAACTGTCATATAAGATTTTTCTTTGTTTCGTTCTTGGCGCTTTTCAGTCTTTTGCTTTTCTTATGCAATTTTGGATGGGTTAGCGGGAACATGGACTTTCTCCTAATACGACAGGATGTTAAAGGCTTCATCCAAAAAGGAGACTCCTGCTCGAAGACCGTCAGGATTTAATTAAGGATCCCCGTTGTTCCTGGCATGATGGACGAGACGGCTGTGCGGCTAGGAATCCTGCTAACTGATTGGCTCGCTAATTAAAAATGTCCTCGCGCTTCGCAATTAGTTATATTAATCGTATCGTCTTGAAGTGTGACGTAAGCCGGAATAAAATGCTAGTAATAAAGGATAAATAAATTAGGGCAATATTCAGTCAGTGGGTTGCAACAAAAAAATTGAAAATTTTCCACAAGGATCTCGCGTGTCCTTTTCTCGTGACGTTTAACAGAGAAAAAAAGATAAAATTGAATTCCCTGTAATATTTGTCATAGTCTTATCATACCGACCCACTCGTTATCATAGCCGAGAAAAGAAACAAATTCCTGTAATTAATATTAGTGATTAATGCATTGGGATCCATTAAAATATTTTAGTGGATTTTATAACCTTGCAATTGGTACCATCAACCGGCTATAGATATACTTCGTTCGAAATACCGACATTAATGGAAAGTCGATACTCCCGCGAAAGGCGGTAATTATTTATCGGATTAAAAAAAAACGCGGACAGCTAATGTAGAAAAAAGCGGGTAATATTTAGCGCGAAACGAATTTTGAAAAGAAAAACACCCTAACGGTTTTCGAAGATAAGAGGAGTGGACGAAAACGATCAAGCGTAATTTCAATCGGTAGAAAAAAAGCAGGTAATATTTAGCGCGAAACAAATTTTGAAAAAAAAACACCCTAACGGTTTTCGAAGATAAGAGGAGCGGACGAAAACGATCAAGCGTACTTTCAATTTGTAGAAAAAAAGTCTAGGGACTTTTTTCACTCCCCCACTTCGACTTCGAACCAGTTCGCGGACGCAAAGAGGCAAAGTAATGCCGAGGGGAGGGGAAGGAGGGAGGGGTGAGTAAAAGCATAGTAAGTAGATAAAGATGAGTAAGAATCAGACTGAAGAGTTTTAAGGTATATTGCAAGAAGAGCAGGGATGATTTCTAAAGATTCTAGCTGAGATATTTTCATGGAATAGGGGTTGGTTAAGGGTGACTGCCATAGGGCGAGGAGTGGGGGGTAGGGGACAAACTGAGTAGAACCCACCCCAAGAAGGAGATGAAGTCTGCAATCAAAGTCCAATGAAATTTATATCCGGATGGCGTGGGCTGGAGAGCAGAGCTGGCAACTTTACTTGGAATTTATGATAATTTCATCCCCTTTACTAACCCCTTAGTATTCGCTACTACCACTATTCCACGTAATCTACTATTACCAACAAGCTTTCCGAACCCTTGGACGTCCGTCTACCTTATGCCCCTTTCATTGTGTCCAAGACATACCTTGGACGCCTGTGCATACTTGTCCGTAACTACTAGCGCAATTGGAACATACTCTTTTGTATACTCGAGTTACTTTACGTTTCGGAATTTTTTTAAAAGTTATTTTTGAATTTTGGTTTACAAAAAAAATATTTATTGCTCCGCGATGAGACTCCGCGCGTACGCGTGATATTTGTAGTTTACTTTTTCACTTTCAAACGCGGCAGGAAAGTTTTGAGAAATTTACGAAAGTGATGGGTCCGGACAAGCGTCAAAGTGAAAACATGGATGCTGCGAGTATCATATTTCTATAGGTGACAAAGAGAAAAAAAGAGTAAAAAACCAAAGAAAAAAGAATTTAACGGTACCTTGATTCTCGATTTTAATTGCTACCCGAATAATCGTGAAAAAGTATATAAAAATTACAGGCTTGCGTGATTTGTTCGAAAAAGTCCTTTTTTATGGCAAAATCCAACACCACGATAGCTTTGGGTTCTTACAATATTTAACAAACATGACGACCGCTATCGAGTCTGGTAAACAATCCGGACAAATATGTGTCGCCACACCGCAAGGGTTAATTGGATGCAAATATTATTCTCACCACCTACAATCCCTCTCTACACGAGCTCACTGGCTGCCCTTCTCCATTTGCACACTCGCCGGTCCTGTTTGTTTCATACATCGAACGAAGTAATGTCCGAAAACAATGGGCCGATTAAACTAGGGATTTTTTTGCCACGATTTCATACTTTAATAAGGATGACAAAAAATACCGGTTACATATTTACATAATAGGCCATAATTACGGTCGAGCTGAACCCCTTATGTGTTAACTGAAAAATATAAAAATGTAAAAAGAAATTAAACAAAGAAACGTTTAAGAATTTTGAAAAGCAAAAATACATTTATATATCTTTTTGACAAAACAATCCGCGTTAACGTGAAAAGAATTACGTATCAACTCCATGGCGTATCGTTCACGGAATTCCCTATGAAATTTACAATTGAAAAACAGCACTGGCTTCTGGGTAAAATATATTGGGATGGCAGCCATGAAAGCAGCAACAAAATATTCAACGCAATAAACGAAGCAGATGCGGTAAACATAGAAATGCTTCCCGCGCAACTGCAACCACCCCCCTCCCCCCCCATAGGTATATACTACAGTCAGAAATATATATATATACGTATATAGACACAGCATAGCACGCCAGCAATACTGCAAACACACTCGCCTTCGTTTCACAGTATTACCATTGCAAATAGAATAAGCAGCAAGAGCATAAATATTAATGGCGGACCACTTCCTATTCTTGAGGAAGGATCCTATAGCCTTGTAGGGACGCTTTTTGTCAGGCATAAATAACGCGTGAAGATCCACGTGGTGAATAAAGGGGGGGTGGTGGGGAGGGGGAAAGAAAAAAAAGATTCATCATCCTTCCTGGCGAAAGAGAAATCTTGATCGTTCATGACCTTACACTTGGTACAGAACAGTTTCTACTCAGATTCCATGTATTTCCGTAGGTTAGGTTAGTAAAGGGGGGCGGAGGGGGGAAATGGGCGTGGACAAGACAGTAGGTCACGTGGTCAGTGAAATCTTTTGAACGACGACCAATAGCAGGTTGTGGTTTCAATTTGAATGGACAAGTCGAAAGTTTTCCAGGATGAAAGTAATATAATTTATTTGTCAGTGCGTTATTCGTTGTGAACAGTTCATCGCGTTTGGTTGATACGGTGACATTCTGAAAAATTTTTCGGTGTGATCCTTGCTTTTTCTAGTGACTTTTTTTCGTATAACCACGTTTTTGGAGACAGTTTACGGAGCAGGGATTCTTTACGAAAGGCAGGATGAACGTATTGTTCGTGAGTAGAGGAATTTTGTTGTTTTTTCTGAAAAGATAATTTTGACTTTTTTGGGGAATTTCTTTACGGTATAGGGATTTATCGGAATTCGTCGCTTCGTTTTTCTTTTTTTTCGCAGGGCATTTTGCGTTTTTGGTTCGCGCTAAATTTATGGCATACTTTTACGAAGTTCTTAACCGTAATGCTTCTAGGATAATCCTATAAAAATCCACTTCTCGAGTAATACCTAAATCGTATTTCTCGTGTGGAAAAACTTTTTTACGAGGAATAAATTCGTTTATTGTACTCTTGAAATAGCAATACCGCGGGATGCCTTGGTTCGCGAAGGTCGATCGTCCTGCTCGTTTTAAGGTTGAAGGTAAAACGCAACCTAACTCGATAAAGTTTTTTCTTTTTTTCTTCTTAAAAAGTTTGCCAAAAATTTTCAATTGCCAGAACGTAAAAGTTTTCTATTCCATTGTCAATTTTGACTATTTCTCTGAGCCTCCTTGGCTCTTTCTGGAATTTCAATTGTTTGCGGACAAGCGGCTCAGATGAACGTACGATGGCGGGTTAGGTAAGGAGAAAAAGAGAGGCCAAGATATAGAGAAGTAAAACGACGAGAAAGAAAGCCAATGGAAGTTTAAAAGAAGGTAGCAAAGGTAAAACTGGAAAATGGAAGAAGTTAAAAGTGCCGAAAGTTACTACGTCCCGTTTACTTACCCGTAGCCCTTAGCCACCCTTACTGCGACGCCCTGGCCAGAATTTTTTATCCAACTAACATCCAGAAGACCGGAAAAAGATTTTCAAACTACGTGAAATTTTTATAAAATAAAAAAATACGATTTTGACAAATTTACGAATTTTTCCCCAAAAAATTATTTGTCAAAACACTGATTAAAAAAGCCCATATCTAATTTTATCCCCGTCGATCGACCTAGTATGTTCTGACAGACAAAACAAGATTTGGCAAACATCTTCTAACAGACGAAAAAAGATTTGCTTCATCAACGATAAACTACAAAATCAAAATTCCCTAGTGCTCCGTCAAAAGGTCCCTAATAAAATTCCCTGAAAATTATAATTCTCGAAAACCGCCAGAATACGGTACACCCCGAGGCTTTTACGCGGCAAATAAACGCATCAGTGGATGGACCAAAACAATCGGACCAAACTAACAATTAGAACAGGTCCGAGAACGCGTTATGCTCAACCAGCACGTAGTACCAACCTAAATGCGAGAGCAAGAGAATAGTTGGTAGACGAAGCGGAAATCGTAGAGGATTTCCAGCTACCCTCCCCTTCCACCCTCCCCCACTTCCTCCATCAGCTACAAACCATTTTCACTATCCCGTCGTAATGAAGTGGTATTGTTTTCCGATTAGCCGCTAAACAATGATTTACTACAAACAGTCAGAATCTAGACATTACGTAACTCACCTTTACGTGAATAGTACGCGAAGGAAAATACGTCACTAACTCGATAGTTGCACAAATCTGCATCCATTATTTCACTGTTTCGAGTACAGTGCCAAATTGATAAATATAAATTTTGCACAATCGAAATTGCACTCTGGTATTGTGAAGAGCCAGTTGACGTATAAAAAGTAACTAGTATCTAGGGATTATCAGAAAGAGCCATGAAGATTTTTTTCTAAATTTTATGATAAAAAATCATCGTTTTTTGAACTTGTTACGTAATTTATATAGCGTGAGAAAATTGTAAATACATAGAAATGATAAGGGGTTAAAGTATCAAGTACTTACTTTTTTGCTTGAAACACAGAAAAATCGGTCAGCGTATGAATCGTCTTATGGGAAAAAATATTAAATAAGGAATTTGATACTAATGATCGAATTTTTTTATGTTCTCGTTTCTCCAAACGCTTCGACGCGATTAATCTAAATCTTCGGTTGCCGGTCGACGGCTTCACAAAGTTAATGACGGGTATAGAAATTCGTGATATTTTCTGATTGGGCTAATTATCAGCAAAGCTCTGTCCAGCTTCGAAGCTCCTGGGTAGCTTCGGAACCTGATCTACCGTAACCTAACCTTACATAACATTCATCAAGTCCTCTTTTACGTTTACAATGGTTCGTACGATTTTTACCTCTCTAGATATTCGAGCGAAAGAGGGAAAATTCTTTGCAAAAAAAATGTTCCAAATATCAAAAGATTAATTTTGGTATATTGACTTTTTGGAAGGGATAGATAAACGAGCGGAAAAGTATCGAAAGGAAGGATATAAGACAAAGAAGATTATTAATAAAAAATAGCTTTTTTATTTATGGAAAATACAAAGTAATAATTTTGATAATTGTTCGCTTCATTATATTTTTCTGAAAGGGGGAAAATCAAAGAAGTACAGTCCGATGTATCTAAAAAAAAATTCCTGTGGGTGAAATTCTTTCGAATTTTTTTTTATCACAATTTTCTATTATTCCCACGCATTCATCTGCAATCCTCAGTCACCCTGTGACTGTCTAGGCGAGGCTCAGCAATCAATTAATGATAATGGTTGTTATTGCAGGTAACGATGTGTTTTCTGATGGCGTGCCACTACAGTTACGGCCAAAGCTCGCAAACCACGTCGAGCTTACGAAGCCCCGCCATTGTTAGGCAGCCTTCTAATCAGCGAGTGGCTAACGAACACCGGAACACGCTACTCGATTACGCAAATCCGTCAGAAAAAGAAAACGGGGTGGCCAGGGCCAATGGAAAATTGGGTGCGCTGCTGTCGGGTTACGCGGAGAGGATTGTCGAACCGGAAGTTGAAAAGATCGACGAAGAAAAGAAGAGAAGAAAAAATGACGAAACTTCGAGAAGCCTCCATCCGCTTTATTCGAGCGTTTACAGCAGGGAAGAATTATCGCGAGACGATCAGGCTGAAAGTTCCAGCAAAAAAAATTCCCTAGAAAACAGAGAAGGGCATTTCGCTAATCTAGGGAATTTTTATCCCAGAAACGAACCTCATCAGCAATCGACTAACATGAGACCAGCGCGAAGTTATTTTTTGGAATTGTACGACAGAAAGGATTTTTTTAAGCCTATAAGAAACAAGAGACTGCACGAGACGGAGAGAAATTTGCAAAATTCAATTCGCAATTACAACGCGAGATACGGAGTACCACGGGACGGAATTCAGCAATCCTTAAAAATCCCTTTAATCGAGAATTCGCATGAAAGACAATTAAGAAATTTGGACGGATTTAAGCAGAGCACAAGAAATTCGCAAATTTTTGAAAACGATCTAAAGCGTACCGCAAAATCCTTAAGTGTATCCCTCAATAATAATGGATTTCGTCCGAGTCCTGAAATTCCGGAAGTCGAGGAGCAGGAAAACTCTCCACGACTCTTCAGAGTCAATCCGGCGCAAATAAATGCACTGCAGGGAGTTTTCGACAATTCCAAAAGCTTGGACGAAAGTCTGATAAAACAATTATCTTTTGCCGAGCCGCGAATTATTGTTCAGAATAGCAACAATCATCCAGCCAATTATGCAGATTCGCATAGCGAAACGAGAACGATCCAGGATTTGGTGAATCTGATTGGTCAAACTCCACAGCAACAATTGCAAGGACTCAATATACTTCTTGGCGCAGATCAGCACATTTTGGCGAATGGTAATTACGTATTCTCAATGAAAAAGTAACTATAACGTGAAGAATTAATTATTTCAAAATTATGCATTCTAATATATTAGTCTGATCATGACCTGGCCTAACCACTTGTCTAAGTTAATTAATGATTTAGGCCCAACTGCACACTTTAAAGTGACAGTGACCCAAGACTGGTTCGTGGAACTTGTTCCAAAGTCTGCTGCAGGTAAACAGACACACCTGAGAAGGTCAGGTAACAGTAGCTGACCTACTTGTAACTAATAACGGACTGCACCTGGATCACCAGGTGGAACTGTGTTCCTTAGAATCACTGACAGCTTTAGAACCGTTAAAACGGCTGCTACAACTTGGAACCGGTTTTTGATAGGGAAATTATCTGATGATGAATCTTGTTTACTTTCGAAAGAATATTTAAAATGACTTCAAAATAAAAGACTTTTGTATAGGTACTAACTCAAGTGCATCTGGTAGGATTAAATTCAAATTTTTTTGTTTACATATCTTATATTTATGCATTTCAAATAAAACCGTACGACTGAGTAGGTTATAGTAATTAATCGAAAAAATTTGGGTTACCCATTGGTTTTGTCAAAAATGAAAATATTAGTGAAAAATCGCCCAAAAAATTTTTCAAAACTGGGTTTTATTGGCAATTTATAAGATCTTATGAATTCCCTATGTATCGTCAAATACCGTTTCTATGGCAACAAATATTGTGACCTGAAAAAAAGTATTTTCTTTTACGTAACATTGTCAATTTCCAAAAACACAGTGACGCGTTGTTCGCAGATATATTTTTAAAAAATTCTAATTATTTTTGACATACAATTCCAGAACGTCCACGAGATACAATTCCCGTGAGCGAAGTCCCAGTGTCGTACGAACAAAAATTCGTGACGCCATTGCCACCGGAAAGTCCAAAATCTCAAAATACGATCTATCATGAAAGCATTTTGGATCATTCACCCAGCAACAATCAGCAACCAGGTTACAAGCCCAACGATCACCCTGAAGTAGAGAAGGGAGTGGTCAATTTCACAAATGGCCAGACCGCGCCACCTGTATGGGTGGAAGGTGACCTGCCCGAGGTCGAATTGGATTTCGAAAAATCGAAAAAGGATGAAAAAAGGAATGATTCATCCGAAAAAGAATACGTGAGTAATGTTTCACCGCGTGAATTAACGTATTACCAAAAAACGGTTGACGCACGTATTTTTAATCCGACATTAGACGGGGGGGGGGGGGGGGGTGGACAGGGGGGTGAACAGGGGTGAACAGGGGTGAACAGGGGTGGATATTGTGTTTTATAGCATCCGATTTAACGGCACGACAAAGTAAAACAGATTACGCGACATGATTAATGAAACAGATTAAGTGACAACTTTGATAAAATAGACTGTACGTGGAATGACGGATAAAACAGATTTGCTGATTGATGACAGTCGATTTTACCTACCCGATAGACAGAAATCTACCGACAGTTTCACTCGAAAGACACGAGATATATAGATAGCACAGTCGAGTATCAGCCCACGCCATATCTCAGAGTTGGTGGAATTCGACTCACGTAATTCGCATTTACAGACGGAGTACGCCAGTAAATATTCTTTTGGCTATCACGTGACCGATCCCGATACCGGAAACGACTTTGGCCACCAGGAGAAACGGAACGGTGACGTCACAACCGGAAGATACCACGTGCTACTGCCAGACGGAAGGATTCAGAGTGTCAATTACCACGTGGACGGCAAGGGTTATCACGCCAAAGTGTCTTATCGACTGAACCAAGAATATTGAAACCCTTATCAGAGATAACAATACCTTTCTTTAATCAATCGCCATATCTGATCAATATCAAAATTCAATTAACAGTCGTATACCCAGTTCGAAAAGCCGATTACGATACGTACGAGTAACCAAGATTTTTTTCGAAATTTCGTATCCAAATGAAAAAGTCCTAAGATTACCAAAAGCACGAATCAACCTTCAAGGTTGTAGGTTATCTGGGTAAAATCTTTTTAATGGCACGGGACGATTTAGTTCGGTTTTCCATATAGACTTTGTTCAATCTGCTGGAAGCTTTCACTGATTTATTCGTTACTCGGCTGAAGGTGACCTTGGGAAATATTAAGGGACCTCCAAAAGTATCTAGATACTCAGATACTCGTGTGGGTACGTATGACGAATCACGTGAACAAGTTGCTGCTAGGTACTGACTGTAGCAGTCTCATCGTGGAACCTCAAAAGACTCGCTTTCCATTGGAGTTCTAGACTTTGGCGTATGATGAAAGAGCAAACTCACTGGGCAACCTTTAGCAACCTAGTGTAATCTCTAGAGCCTTTATACAAATGTAATAGGAAATTTCCCTAGGTTCGGGATCTCGAATGCTTTTGATATGAGGATCTGTATACCTGTATACGAGCTTAGGTATATTTAAGCGCATTAGAGGTCTGATCAGGTATTAGGAAGCTACTGGTGATTTAGATCTGCTGAATAAGACCCTACTGTTACTTTAGGTTGAAATCTGCTTATTGGAGTTAACGGTATTCATTATGCTAAATATATATATATACTTAGTATCAAAATACCGATAGTCCCTCAAACCTACAATAACGTGGACTTCCGTTCAGAAATGAAACTGGATTAGGGAGATGTCTAATTTTTTTGGGGAATTTTGTACGACGACCTCTTTTTACTGTGAAAATCTAGGGAATTTTGTTTCTTAATCGTCGATCCGATTCAGAGCCATATTCCAGCTTTGCCTACAACCATAAAGGAACTCTGGCTGGGAAACGTACGACCATTGAAGGTAACTGTAGTTGAAGGTTGAAGGAGCCGTAGACGGTAGAGAAAGTAGATGAGACTCCGGTGATGGAAGGGTGGAAAGTTGAAAGGGTGGATAAGGGATTCAAGGAAGGATAGAAGGTTGTAGGTTGCTTTAAGGAAGTAGACCAGGATATCACTTACTTGTAGGAACCACTAGCAACCGCAGAACAGGTCCTGCATCCTTGAAAGGATGAAGGTAGTAGGTTTGCGAGTAGGTTAAACCCCATGGAAATCAGACAGATCCCATCCCCATAAATATACCATCCCTCCTGTGTGTATATATATATATTGGACCTAGCACGCAATGACTCCCTTGGCTTTTCGATTTCACCTTAAACGCCTGCGAATGGACTCGAGGTCTAAGTCTTATTTATAGTGATTTTTCTTTAGGCGATTTTCCTAGTAAGATTTACGTTCGACAGTATTTCTTCTAGGGATTTATTTCGATTAGTATATAGTACGCTAGTATATCTTTTTTAGTCGTTTTTGGTACCTGCAAGTTTTACTGTTTTTCTTTTTGTTTTAGTGTTTTTCTCTTTGTTTTAGTGTTTTTCTTTTTGTTGTAGTGTTTTTACGTAGTGATTGTATTATTTTATTACTACCTGTACCTGCCGAAATACTTGTACCCGTGACAAAACGTCACTAGGATGGTATTTCGTTACTTTAAGTGTTACTGAAGAAAATTGTTACTCTTGTTACAATAAATAAACTGTTAACGAAAATTTGTATTAACTCAAAGTATTTGCACGCGACGCCTCAACGAATTGTAAGTTTACCTTGGACTTACGTTGGCGCTTAATTCCCTTTCTTGCTCAGGAAATTCCGTTAACTTTTTAATTACTTCAGCACGTTCGGCGCACGTCCCACAAAACACCGGACGTAAAATATCACTAGACTGGTATTTCACAATTAGAGCAAGTACATGGGAATAACATACTATCCCAAGCCTAACGTTAATTAACAATTGAATAACTTGAATTCGCCGGCTTCCGGTTCCTAAACAATAATAAAACGCGCAATAATAATTCGTAATGAGCAATTCCGCAAGAAGATCCAATTGAGCAGCGGGCTTTACTCATTCTCAAAAAATTATAATTATCCAAACGCATCTGTATATGTGTGCCTGCGTGTGTGTCTAACGTTCTGAACGAAAAATAATGCAAAGCGAAAGTTAATTAAGGAACTTTGGTAGTCTAATTACCATGGTAGTCCACTAGACTTGGCCCACTTCCGGTCACTTGGACAAGCCCGGAAACCGAATGCTCTCCTCTTCAGAACGAGTAGCCGCGATTAACGAGCCGACTCACGCTTTCTACGGGAGAGCCCAACGAGATCTTTGATCTCGTCTGATATTCGAGTCTATTTGCCACTAATTACTGCTAATTATACCGAACCGCGCGAGAGAATTCTTAGGACGCGTTGCGTAACGGAGTCGCGCAACACGTTACAAAGGAACGACGCGCAAAAATGCAGACAAGATCGAAAGCAATAGCATCACCTAGCTCAATGGAGCGCAAATCATTATGCACAGGGGTATAGGGACTTTATCCCATTCAAAGATGATCTCATTATTTCATAACTGCAACCAATGAAAAATACGTCACTAGCATTGCGCAAAATTGCATCCATTACTTCACTGCTTCCAGTACAGTGCGAATTTGATGAATAAAAATTCTGCACAATCGAAATGCACCCTGGTACCCCGAAGAGTCCTGGCGACGTGTAAAAAGTAACTAGTGTCTGCGAAAAAGTCACTAGGTAAACCAATGGCCCGTTTAAACGATTCGGCGGTGGTTTGGGTGGAAATAAGGAATGAGGTAATAACGATATATGTAAAAATAATATGAGATTCCTTGGTTACTGGGAGGAGACCCCGTGCTAAGTCCCACGGGGTGGTGAGGCAACGTCACTTTCACCTAGGACGGCAAACAGAGAGTCCTACGGTTGGTATCCTCTCACACGAGGCCTCCTCCATCCAAAATTGAGAACAATGGGGAATAAAGCGCGCGCCTTTACAAGACGGAGATGCGTCGTCTCTTATGTGAACTGGAGTGCGTGAGGAACGCACAGGAAATTACCTCTGGTACCCTTCACCCCCCCTGGACCAAAGACTATACTATATGCCCGTCCCCCTACCTACGTACTTAAGTTATTCTTACGTATTGCCACTATGCTCTTTACTACTACTGAGTGAAAAAGAACTAGGGAACTGCTTGCTACCCCTCCAAGTATCTTTGACATAGTATAAAAGACAGTGGTAGGCATTGCGAGTCTTCAGAACTCAAAGTGTCTTTCAAAAAAACCGCTGAGTCTAATTTTGAAGGAAACAAAAGGTTTTGTTAGCAATTAACAAAAAAAATGGATATCGTGGCCAAAAAGGTAAAGGATACATTTAACTGCGCGGTGTACCCGGGTCCTTTTTTTTGGAGTGCAAGTGAAATATTGTTTATCAAAATCACGTATATTCTTTTGAAAATTGTGGTAAATTCTGGGTAATTTTTTTTTCGAAATAACAAAGGAGGGAGTCCAATTCATGGAACTCAAAGTTGTACTGATTCGAGAGGGCTTTGAAATTTCTGGGAGTTATACTACCCCTCTTAATTAGCACCCACGAGCACCCTGTCAATTAATTCGAGAATCAGTCCAGTCAATAGGGTTACTTTATTAGAGGAATGTGAAAGGCATCTAACCTAACCTATGGGATTCGACTGTTTCGGACAGGTTGCTATTGCCATGGCAATGACGATGATGCTCACTGTCGATCCTGGTGCTTGTGAACCGGCCTTGAACAACCAGTATGGAGTTCCGGGTGTTTCCGGAAACTTTGGAAACGTCAATGGTCATCATGGTGGTGGTGGTGGTGGTGGTAGTGGTAGTGCTGGTGCTACGAACAGCTATGGTTCTCCAGTTGGTACCGGATATGACGCCAACCAGGACTACATAGACAGTCAGGTCAGTGAAAAAGAGACAAATCCCTGAAGCTCGTTGATTATTGAAAAAAATAAAATAGAGTTTAGTTTCGTATCATGGACTACCATAGTCTTTGATAAGGATCTAGAAATATATTAATATATTAACATATTATTAATACTCTGAGCATCTGAATGATCGTCGTGATCTTCGCGCTGCCCTAGAAATTGGGAAATTCGATTCTTGGATTTTGTGCTTCTCGTACCGGAAGTTGAAAGCTCATTTTTCTCTGTGCTGTTTACCCGTAAGCATCGATCGCGAAAGTATATTCTGCAAGATCATTCTTTCCCATAGGGAAAATGGCCGACGCGACAAACACTCATAGCCGCTTGGTTACCGTATTACCCTGTGGATCTAAATCGTACCCAGTGGATCTAAATGTCCGCATTATGCAAGAATGTGCACTTGTATGCAAGGCTGGTGCACGAGTTAGATTAAAATCACCCCTCCATAAAATTTTACCCCATCCACTCCGTTTCCGGTTACTTTTAACTTCACTCGCTTTCTTCCTTTTCAACCCCCTTCGCAATAACGTTCCTAACCATCCTAGGGATATTTTCTCACAGTCAAACGCAAGTTGCGCGCGCGAACTTTCCATTAAATCATAAATAACACTAGACTAATATTATAGTCCGACTTGCGTAACCTCAAGTTTCTAATTAAATGCAAATATCACTAGATCAGTCATATCCTTAATCACAAGTTTATTCAAATTCCTGCGCATTGCTTTGTGCGCAACCACAAAGATTATCTCGGTGCGATTGGGCAATATTGCTATCGTTTTATATGGCGGGGGGAGGGGGGGGGGCGTTAACGAGGCGAACAATGGATGGTGGATGAGGTCTGGGGTCACAGAGGTCAAAGTCATAAAACACGATAACGTTTAAAAAGAGGAAATGATATACTGCACATTTTCCTTTTTCTCTCTTTTCTTTTTCTAACGTCTTTTTTCATTCAAATTTGACGCATATTGCAATTTTTACGATTGCAAATTTGCAATAATAATTGATAATTATTTTAGACTCTCGTATACTTAATTAGCACAATTTTATACTACGGTTAATCATGCGTTGTTTTTCCTTAGCCGAAATCTTACGAATTTGGATACGCCGTGAAAGATTCCGCAACCGGAAATGATTTTGGCAGACAGGAAACCAGCGATGGCGAGACTGTACGCGGCGAGTATCGGGTACAATTGCCAGATGGCAGAACGCAAATAGTTACTTACACTGCTGATTGGAGAACGGGTTTTCATGCGGATGTAAGGTACGAGGGTGTCGCCACCTATCCGGAGCAGTACAATACTAATAATGGATACAACAATGGATTTAACAATGGATACAATAATGGCGGCTCGAACGGATACGACATTCAAGGAAACAGTATCGATTCCGGATATAATGGAGGTGAGAAAACATTTTTTATAAAAAGAAAATATAATTTTGAGTTTATTTCTCATTATTTGTTACTCGTATCTTAATTGATACGGTTGATAAACCATAAAAATATATTTTCTTCGGAATTCGCGTAATAACTTTATTAACAAAAATAATGGAAAAGTTATTATAGCCTATTGTTTATTTATTGGATATATCGTGGGTCGTATAATCGGTATGTAGAAAAAAAATTAATTTTGCAACGTATGATTTTTGTTACAGGCAATTCTGCAAATTACAACAACTATCAGTCCAACAATGGCGGTTACAACTATAACGGGAATAATAATCAGTATCAGCAGTACGCTACAAATTCCCTAGGGAATAACAATCAAGGTTACAATAATGGTTTCGGTTCGTTTGGCGCGAAAACGCCCTCTAACAGTTACGGCACGCCGAATTTCCATAGGAAATAAATGGTCTCTTTTGGTGATGGAAGAGAAAGAAAGGAAACAAGAGAAATAGCAGTAAATAATCAAAATGAAGAAAGTGGGGAAAATGGAAATTTCGACGACTCGTAAATCGACTTGCTCGGAAATTTCTAGAAGGAAACGTAAAAATGTATTATTGAATTTCATTAGACCGCGAAATGTCACTAGATATCGAAACTAGAGAAAATAAACTCTCCTCTTTCCGCTGTAACGATATTCCATGAGATTTTTTAGTAACTTTTTACAAAATTCAAATTATACGTCAAATACGGACAGAAAACTCATCTTGAACTTTATTTTTTATTTTTTTCGTTGTCAACTATTGCTCTGGTAATCTTAACAACGCGCAAAAGAAAAGGGGGGGGGTGAAAGAAAAAAAAAGTAAACGGACAGATTTAATTAAAACCTCAAGAGGGATCAAATGCAGTTACGTTTTTCATTGGGTGGCTAACAAAAATAGAAATGAAAAAAATTCCCTAGAATTCTCACGACAAAATCCGATTACACGCGATAGAGGAAAATTTCGATGTCTCGCGATTTCTCTATTCTTTGTTCAAAGCAAAAGACAAGCAAGAAAGAGAATCGAATATTACGTACGTAATTTCACTTGCCGAGCGTTGCTGAACAGTCTGCGAACTTTTACCGGCAAGTACTAATTATTATAATAACTATAACGTTACTATTACCATACAATTTTGTATCTATTTTTTCTAATAAAAAGAACCATAAAAGAAAATCAAAAGTCCCCCTTTCCATAACCAAATTCCAATTGACGTCCTGTAAAAAAAAATACGTAAAATCCCCAAAAAAATAAAATTCATACAGCATGAATTTCAGTGTATTTAATCTTTCCGAAATTCTCATTAATACACCTAAAAACAGAAGAAAACGCCGAAAATTCTGTCTCAACAGAATTTCCCACGAATTGCAATGAACGCACGAGGTCTTTTATACGAGATTACTAGAACGTTATCGTAGCCGGAATGAAGTGTACTTTCTCCATTACATGAGACGGCCTGAGATCACGGTTCTACGGTAGAGGGAAAGGAGAGAGCATATAACAGAGAACGAGAGAGAGAGAGAAGAGAAAGAGAGAGGGGGGGACAGTAAAAAAGAAGTGTAGAAAAAAAAAGAAAAGTATGAAATAGGTTCACGTAATGCGAACAGCACGCATCCCGCACTGGCATATACCTAGAAACGTACTGCACGACGTAATTTGTTGAATGCACATGGATACAGGATGATCCATCAGAGAAAGGGATGCACCATAAGTGCAAGATATGCACTCATTTAGAGTGCAATCATTATTTCGTATCTCTTACGTCACGCGAGACCATCGTAAACGATCGTGCAGAAGTGTTTAGGATAAATTTGTCTATCATTTGTTGGCAAGATTGTTGCGCAAGACGAGAAGCACGAAGATACACGACTCCCAAGTAAATCCCTGGGAATCGTACGGTTTTACCGTGAAAGTAATTAGTGGTGAAAAAAAGTGAAGGAGAAAAAAAGAAAGAAAGAAAAGATTTTTAGACGTAGGAAGAATTAAGGAAAGAAATAATGAAAAGTCTTGTGGAGTTGTTGGCGAAACAAGAGAGAGACGGAGAGAGCAACAGTTACTAGGAGCGAAGGAAAAACAAGAAGAAACTATCAAATATTCAGAGGGCAAGCCATTCCAAATTCAATTATCCACTCCTGCCCGTCCAGTCGTATAATTAAACAGCACGGCGTTGCATACCGACACGTCGCTTTTTGCAAGAAAATTTATTAATGCCAGCAATCAGCGAGGTTTGCCACCCGTTCGCAGAGGAATTCCACTAACCCAACACTACACCAACACTACAGGATTTTTGCATACAGGGAGAGGAAGGAGTTGGTTTAAAAGTTGAAAATTGCAACAACGAAATCATTGGTCAAGATAATTCGTTAATATCGTAAAAGGGAAACACAAAAATTCCCCAAAAACGAATTATAGAATTTTCGTGGGTGACTGAAAAAGAATTTCAATTTTTGGATAATGATAATAATAATATTTATTAACCTGATAAATTGGTTCACTGGATAAATACAGACCTTGATATTCATCTGGAATAATGACGTCACTCGAATATAGTGGATAATTTATAAGACATTGTCACCACTGGCTACAATAAAATCCCCTAGAACTCGATTATTTACGAGGGACCGTTAATCATCATGAAATTGCACGATGCCATGACTTCCATCAGTAAAGTGGTTCGCGGGTATCCTGGTGCATCATTGTTGCAATGACCGCGTTGCAAAACACACGGCAGAGATCGATGCGAAATCGTAATTCGCGTTTAATCTTCTACGACGTGTTATAACGCGGCTATCTATATTCCATATTGGTATCGGTTACGTGAATTAGGTTAGGTCATAGTCAGACGCCATTTGCAAGTTTATTTTACAAGTAAACATTGATCGAATTTGACTCAATTACTGTGCAGTTGGCATGACTGTACCGATGATCATGATTGACCTTTACTTGGATTACAGAGCACTACTAGTTACACTGAATGCCGCCATTTATCGTTTGTTACGACCCTTCTGATTTCTTTCTGGTAATTTTTTTTATTTAAACATTTAACTATTATTAATAATATTATGCGTGGTCGAGTTTATCGAGGCTACGGTAATATTATTAATAATAGAAGACACTGCGAGAATCGGGATCGTCGACGATTTGCTTCGCTGTGCTTCTAGGGGATTTCACGGCAGTCACTAGATGGATATTTATTTCGTCATAGGGATATTTAATTCTGGGTTAAGTAACTCACTAGCGGAGTAATAAAAGTTACGATATAATGATAGAGCGAATTATCGATGCTAGGATAGGTTGCCATTAATTTAATAACTTCCTTCTGTGGTGTTACGTCTGTTTTGTTATTATCGATCTTCGGTTGCTTCTTCATGGTTATTAATTATTGTTACTAGTTGTGATTTTTAAGAACTAGAATTTTCAATTGTAATTCAGCGCAATTTATTCATTATTATCAGTACAGTCATCCGAATTTTTAAGACGTACTGTAAGACTGATTCTCTCATACGTGTATATCGACGGTATCATTTTAATTCACCAGTAACCAAGCAGGCTTGAATTTTCCACACGTCAAAAGTCCCTAGATATAAAATTTCACTCCGTAACATTTTTTTTCATCGACCACAAATATCCCTATAACCTAATAAACCGCGAGTAAATATTCTGTTTGCGACTGTCCATATTCCAAGCACGTGCACCTACAGTTCTACCAACTGCCTACCTACCAGTCGCATTTACTCCTGTATTCACTTACGCATTCACGCATTACGTATACCGACTCTGGCATTGCGTATCAAATATACATATATATACACCCCATGCAAATAATCACAATTCACAGTAATAATTCCGCGCAATAACAACACGGCATCCTCTCAACCATCAAAAAAATCCCTAGGCCACCATCGGTGCGAATTTCGATAGTGAAATTTTAAATTATGGTTACATCGAATCGTGAATTTTATCCAACTGTCTGCTTCCCCTTTTTCTACCTTTTTTTCACAGATGCCAAAGCACGGACGTATAATACGATCGGACAAGAACAAATGGCCGTATTCGCATTAATTGCACTTCGGCTAGAAATATTCCCTTGCGAAATTCAACTTTAATAAATTACCCCAGAAAGCCGCACGTCGTTTCTTCAGAGGCTTACGTAACCGTGGTGTATTATTATGCGTGAGACACTTTTGAGCCATTTCATTGAGAGCGTGGTATAAAGCCTAATTAGCCGGTTTGCAAATTATCCAAAAAATCCTAATGCCTATATATATACACTACGACTTATATATATGCTTGGATGGCGACTATGGTTATTATATTCAGGGGACTCTTTTCCATTCTAAACCATAAGGATATTGTCCCTTTCGCAGTGATACCAATCTCGGCTACTTTTACGCATCCCTTTACGCACTTTATCGTCCCTTGGGAACAAAGCGATCGCGATTTTTGCGAAAAAAAAGTGCGAATACACTCAGGGACGTATATAGCTAAAGTTGAAAATGAAAGGATTACTTTGGTTATGTTTATAGTGTTACTGGGTACATAGGTACCTAGATATAGGTAACGCGTAATGTATATACGCGCACGCAAAATTTATGCGCCCGGCACAACTTGCACACGCTCTGGCACTAGGAAAATTACCGGATCGCATTTGCCCACGTAATACGGACTAAGTGGATGTAACGACGTGAGAACGGCTTTGATACTAGGATGGAAACTCTAACGAGCCGCCATTGTCCTGCGAATTTCTTAAGGTTCCTCGCGTCGTCCGTGACTGCGCGTAGTACAATGAAATTAACGTTCGCGGTACGAGAGTCGTCTGTCACCTGTAAAAAAAAAAAGAAGAATTCCCCTAGGACTTTTGACTGACATTTCAAATACATCCCTAGAGCGTATACAGTATAAATTTTTTGGATTCGATTGATAAGTGTGAAAAAAATGTTCTTGGAGTAAAAATAAAATTGGTACACGAGTACGGGTTAACGCGGAGGTCATTGACCTATATTGGGCTAGATAAAAAAATTTTATTCAGTTTCGGGGATGGTTAAAAAAATTTGGATGATCCAGGTAAAAGAGGTTGGGATTAAAAGAAAGATGAAAAATTATGACAATGCTTTTAATACACGTAACGTTAAAATGGCCAGTCTGGATGGCACTTGCGCGAAACAACTACTCTGCCACTGTCATACGCAGGGGGTCTGGGAGAAGTGTTACTGGATGTACGAGGAGAGAGAGAGAGAGAGAGCCAAGAGAGTTAAAAATGGCTACGAAGAGAGAAGACAGGAGTATATATGGTACGTGTACGAGGAAGTGGGATAAGAGAGGATCTGCGAGTGAGTGAGTAAGAGAGAGACAAGAAGAGCGAGACCACGTCGAGCGTAAGAGAGAGAGACTGAAAAGAGTTTGCGCTTTTGCGCGATGATTCATTGCAACTTTAACGCTTCCATATTTCATTGGAGCCTCCCCCTCCCCCCCTCCCCCCCAGTGCTTTCTACTTTTCTACGAGGATACAAAGCCGAAGCTTTTCCAGGTTTACAAAAACCTATAGGCAGGAGAGGGAGGCAGTAGAAAATAAAATGGAGTAAGACTGTCTAAGAGAGAGACAAAATGATCAATTGCCCGATAGACTTAATTCCATTGACCGATCTTTATTCTTTTTTTTTTTTCCTTACCAACACGTCTTTTTTTCACGAAGGGGAAAACCCCACTTTTCCACCCCATTAGACGGGAAACTCGAACCCCTGTACAGTCACGTGGGCACGTACCGACACGTGTGTTATTCCGCTCGCGTGCGCCAGGAGACCAAGTGGCCAATAGCAAAGACCATGGACCGTGGAAAAAAGAAGTATAGTTACGTCATAAGATCCAGCCGATTAATTTAATCCGGGCGAATGATTATGATCTTAATTCTTATCAAGTGCTTTCGCGATTGACGTAATTCTTTTAATAGCTCTGTTAGGGTACGTCTTAATTTCAGTTAATCTCGTGCATATATTGACGGATGTTCAAAAGAAACGTCCAGGCAATTTTCGAAATTTATTTTCAAAGGGGATATAGGGAAATGGGGTGGGACAATGGTCGTTGAATTTCTTGGTCGATTTGACTTTATTCCCTAGAGACGAAAATTCCCTAGATTTCGTAACCCCATTCGGGGGATCGATCCGATACGATTTACCTGGTCTCTTGGCAGCCTGTAATAATCGTTATGCTTACGAGAACTGCCTCGGGATGGATATCTATCATGGTTTGATATTCAGAGTTCGATAGTGAAACCGTACCGGTGCTTTAGCAACGTTGCCGATCCACTTTGCGAATAATTTACAATCTCTCCGGTCCCTTGCCAATTAGTTACGCAGCCACGCTAATGAACTCGAGACCACCTAATTGTAATTAGTACACCGGTAACAGGCTGTAAACTGCAATGGTTTTACCAAAATGGTTGATAGGTCCGGTGGAGGGGTTTGAAATTTTTGAAAATTTTTGGTAAACGTTTTATCAACGTTTTTTCTTATCTGCGACGAATATATTAGATCGATCGAGTGATTAGATGGTATTGAATTTTGAATTTTTATTTTTATACAGTTGTAGCACTATATTGGGGTATGGGGTATACGTAAATAGTACTTAGGGTTTTACGGTTTTTTGGAAATACGCCTTTTTTTGTTTTAATGTATTCTACTTTTTAACGGGCAATTCTTTATGGACTCTTTACCGGGCACGTTACTGGTACTTACTTACTGGAGGTACCGTACGGTTAGTACACTATTGAAAAACGTGCCCTGACTGCGTCTTACAGTTACGATTACGTAAAGTCGTTTACGGCTCGATCCTGGCCGAGATGCACATTAGACTCGCTTCATGGGGTCCATGTTTACAGGGACGCATACATTGGTCAGAAATTAATATTCGATAACGCTATCAGAGACGACTTTGGAATTTTCAAAATTCATTAACCGGCAATTAAAATAACTCCTTAACAAAGGTTAAGCCTGTAGGAACTTTTCGAAAAATTAATAAAAAATTATAAAACCATAATTACAATCCAACATCGAATTACAAATTTTACAGAAAAATCATCTACGATAGACGAATTTACTTTTATTTGAATTAATCAGAGTACAGATATATAAAATTTGAAATCCCACGTTCAAAAAAGGGATCAAAATTTCAAATTCCTCCGTCAATTTCATTTCTGCAGTAGAAACAACTTCGACTGGTACTAAAGTTCAGTATGGGAAAACATAATCTAGAAAAGTTACATAAGAATGAAATGGGCAGAATAAAAATAAAAAGTATTTCCGATATTAATGATTATTCCATTAATTAAAATTCGATTCTGGCAACGTCCCTGGATGCAATCAAGCAACACGCGTACTAGAATGTCTTCACGTTACTAATAGCGTCTCAAGTAATTAGTCGTTACCTCGCGCCTTCAATGCGAAGTAATTGTCTCGACGCGTGAAGTAACAAGACTAATCCCATTGAGCCATTATGATAAACTAACCTCAAACCCATTTGCAGATGGTACGCCTGAAAAATGAAAAGTGGTCCAGAGATAGCAATGGTATAATAAAGATTCGCGTTAGTATCACGGAAACGCTAGAGAAAAACGTTCCTTGAGAAAACGCTAGTTAAATCCAGTCTAACCTAACCTAACCTAACTTATATTATAAAAGACACTTGCCAATTATCTTGCAGATGACATTAAGAAACGACCAGATTTCCCAGATGACCACAAGAATTTCTAGCAATGAATATTCCTACCGTGCAGCATCTTCCAGGAAAAATTCAATGGACATAACCTCTTTGTGGGAAAACGCCACTAGCGCCATCTACGAGCGGCGTTAAACGTGACCGTAACGTAAACAAAGGTATAGTGGAAAACAAATGGAAATTCGGGAGTTGTAAACAAGAATGTTTGGTACGTGCCGACGCATGATTGTTCGGGATCCATTAAATATGATAAGCATGAATAATAAATATGGCCGAATGACCGGAAGTGTCGTAATTGCTTATGGAAATTTCATGGTAGATATCGTGACGCACGTAGTGCATGCGGTACGAAATCATTTTGGGTAATAGTGGAAAATAGAGCCAGATCCATATATCCCTAATCTATTTTGCATAGGGATATTTTATGATTACGGTTATTGTTTTACAACATGCACGCACTCGAGTTTTGACTAGTGAAGTACTCATTGAAAATCATGGAGCTGTCGGATTGAACGGTCCTGTAAATCGGTAGGAATAATTTATTGGTCGAATGAAATTGCGTAATAGATTTTACGATTAAGATCTGCGTAATATGTTTTACATTAAAGCAGCCTGATCGAGTAAAATCCCTATAAAACGTGTCTAGTTATATTAGAAGATTGAAAGAATTTCATAACGTAAAATATTACCAGAAATAAACTTTTTGTAAAATACGTGCAAAAATGATTTAACAATTTTTATTTACTCTCGTTATTTATATAAAATAGGATCTGAGAATTTCTTTTAACAGTGAAAGAAAATTTTGTTTTTGAAAAATCTTTCAACAATCTTCACGTCGTATTGATAATGCAATTTTTGAATTCCTAAGAGAATATTTCATTGCTTAAGCTTTACGTTTGTTTCCCTACGTCACAGGATTTCAAAATCCCGCAGCAAGGGATTTGCCAAGGTACATTGCGAACAATTTGCAATTGGACCAGATACAATACGCACAGGTATTCTCACGTATACGAAAACACGTGTGTGGAAAGGAGAGTTGAGAAATCCTCTACCGCATCAAAGTCAGAGCACGAGATGAATTAATCTCTAGGGAATATAGTTTATAACCCAACCCCTAATCTAGGAATAAAGAATCTCCCTAGAGAATTCCCCAGATTCATTCTTCATCAAAACCAAGCATCAACGATAAATTGATCAAAAGACAATTTTCACCAAAATTCCAAACAACAACGTTCTGTCACTCAAAATCGTAACTCTTTTTTCTAAACCATTGTTGCCTCTAATACTGCACGGAAAATGAAAAAAAAATTCAAAAATAAAAATCAGCACTTCCAAGCCAACGGTTCGGTTTTAAAAAAAAATCCTAATACACGCGAAACCCGATCTAGACTTGTCTGACTGTTTGCAGTCATAATCTCCTTCCGCGAGTGCATCTTCTCAAGTGAAGGGAAGATTTGCGTCTTGGACTTATGCATCTCTTGCTTGCTGGCTATTAGCCACGATGCCCTCCCACACCCAGAGCCAATCCTGCTCATCCCGATCCATCTAACGCGCAGCATAAACCTGCGAATACACAGACGCACAGACACATCCACGCAAGACATAGCGGATAAACTGTAACAAAGAATCGGCAGAGTATATAAGCCAGAACGTGGATCATCTTCATCAGTTCAGTTTGGACTCTTCGTAAGTCGACCAGCAATATGAATCGGCTGCAGGTTGGTAAAACTTATTACGAAATAGTTAACTATATATTTAAGTAGTAGAGATTGAGTCAGAATTGCGTATAGGATCAAAATTATTTGTACCGTACGATCTGGTAGGGGATGATATATTTTTTTTGCCTAATTGGGGGAAAGCTAGAAATAGAGCCAAGAAATTCTGTTTTGGTCGTTGTAAAATGAAAAATATAATAATAATAATGCACTGGGGAAAATAAACGATAAACTGCAACCGGACGACGCAAAAGTTACCAAGGATAATTTGTTGCACGTCAGATGCAGAAAAGCGCGGCCCGGAAATAGGGAGGGGAATGGGAAGGGTGGCGACTGTGAAAAAGTAAAAATGGAAAAGAGGGCTAAAATTAAAAAAAAAATTGGTATTACGGGACTGTGGTAAATTGGAGGGGAAACGTTGAAACTGTTTTACCGACGTGACTTTAGTTTTTTTTTGTCTAGTAATTATAACGGTCACCTTTACGCGATATGGAAGTTGGCGGAAAGTGTAGAAAAATATTTTTTTAAGTAACAACAATCGCGATTCCACGCACTGGACATTCCTACGGAAATGTATAAGAATTTTCAAAATTTTTGCACCGACCGAAATTGGTTCTATCGTAGTGAATGATAAAATCGTGTGAAAATACATAAAATCCGTGTTCTTGTATTTTTTTAAGATAACGAAGTAAAAATCAGTGCACGAGAGAATCTTAATTTGAAAAACGTTATGACTTTTAAAATCAATTGATATTCGATCAAACACATTTTTTCGGCCTATCAAATTCTTAGCAATGGCGAAAACGTCGACGTAACGAATTTCAAAGAATTTGTCAACGTTAAGGTGAAGACTAATTTTACTTTTTTAAATCGTTAACAAAAAAATCCGAAAAGCATTAGATTCCGAGATAAAGAATGGTATTATTAAAAAATACAAAAATATTCAATTACAAAAAATCATTCAAGATGAAAATAACAAAGCCATTAACCAAGCGATTTTTGTTATCGATAAGAATCCTACTTCGGTTTCCTACGTCTCGTCCTTGCTCGTTATCCCTTTTTCCTCGTTACGTATATATCGGAACACGGAAGGATAACAGCGATAACAGACAGGGTTCGGTTAACGAGTCGGACTCGTTATCCATACAACCGAATTGAACGAACCCTTCTGAAGTAAAAAAAAATAAAGTCAAAAAGACATCAAGAATTTTGCATACACGGTCACGGGGTTAGAAAAAGATCCAAATATATCATGCATAATATTTCCATACGAAAAGATCCCGTTTTAAATGGCGCTGCAGAAAAAAATTTGTTTCTTTACCAAAAAAAATGCAGGAGAAAAAATTTTGAAAAAAGATATATCTGTCTTCCTTCTTTGTCCAACTTAACTTCTTCGCGTAATGCAATCCTTTATGTAAGAACCGCCTGATGGTGGTGCGCGTACACGGTACCCTATAATTGTGCTGGTCCATGCTGAGAAGAGTGAAGAGATCCGTGGTATTATTTTTAAAATGGCCGACGACGACGCTTCCACCTCAAACATTTGCTGAACAAATTGTGGGGGAGAGAGAGAGAGAGCCATGCTCTGGGGTTACCTTGCGGTATATTATACACGGCTTACTTCAACGGCGAAGAAGCCACATTGTGACTACGTGGAGACACTGTCTCCTGTGGATGAAATTGCAATTCTCTTCTGCGTTCCAAGAGGACGCTGACTGCGCAGGAACGCCCCTGCGAAAATTTCATTGCGAATGAAAAGGGGTGAGGCAGGGTGTAGTGTAACGTCGAGGACGGCATAAAGGGAAAAGAAAAAAATTTATTATAAAAAATATACTTGTCTTTTCATTGGCATAATGATACTTGTAAATTTGAAAGAGGCAGGTGAAAAAATTTTTTAATTAGATTCGTCCTAATTAATCATCATCTTTCAGCTGTTGGGATTGACGTTGGTACTGTCGTGCCTTGGTGGTGGAGTCCTGGCCGGTCTTTTGCCAGGCGGTACCACCGGAAGTGGATACCAGTACAACAGGCCAAACGGAAACGGATTTACCGGTGGTTTTGGCTCGTCAGGAAATAATGGATTTCCGGGAACGAATTCTGGTGGTTTTGGAGGACCTGGTGGTGGTGGTGGTGGTGGGTTTTCTCAACGACCAAGTGGTGGTTATGGGGCACCAGGATTTGGCAGTGCTGGATCATTTGGTAATAACGGTGGAGGAACTGGTGCCTTCTCTAGACCTTCTTCTACGTATGGTTCGCCAGGGTATACCGGAAGTCAAGGTGGCAATGGGGGATATCAAGGAGGTAATGGAGGGTTCCAGGGTTCTGGTGGATACCAAGGTGGTACCAATGGTTATCAGGGTGGTTACAATGGAGATGACGGCAGAGTAAGTAATTTGATAATCGAAAATCAGTATTGTTCGTTGTTTGATGTATCTAGTAACTAATTAAAATTATCGGATTGTATCAGAATTGAAAATATTACGAAAATATCCCTAGGAACGTTATTTCCACTTGTTGAAGTTAATGTATGAACGTCGATAAATAATTTGAAAAAAAAAAACTGCAATTGCCATTCGTATTCTGATGGACGATCGGTTCGCCACTTTCATCCCTTTTCAATGAAATATTCACTTTGAAGTAAAATGGGGTACATCAGACTGGAAATAATAGGATAGTGGACCGTAAAACAGTATGGAGTATGCATTAATGATAAAAAAAGATTAAAACGTACGAATTATGCAAATAACAATGTTGAATTAAATTTTTTATTATTTTTCCTGGCGACACTTTGAAATCCGAAAACGTTGAATTTTAATTACCCATTGTAGAGAGAAAACCCTAAAATTAATTACTGAGCAAAGAGTGCTCGTCGATTTCAAAAATCTAAAATTATATAACAGATATCAAAAAATTATATAACAGATCCAATCAATCCTTTTTGCCATAATGATTCTGTCTACTCCTATATCAAAATTATAAGAAAGAAATTTCTTTTTTTTTTTTTATAGCCACAACCCTACAGCTTCCAATACGAAGTGCGGGATCCGCCAAGCGGAAACGATTATTCGCAACAGGAAAGCAGCGACGGAAACACCGTGACTGGCGAATATCGCGTACTTCTGCCTGATTCGCGAACTCAAATAGTCAGATACACAGCGGACAATGCAAACGGCTACAATGCCGATGTTCAGTACGAAGGCCAAGCGCAATATCCTCAAGGAAATATTGGGGGTGGTTTTCAGGGTGGTTTTGGGGCAGGTGGTTATCAGACAGGTGAGTAAACACAAAGAAAGATAATAAACGACCCTACTAGTTCCATTCAGTACAAAAATGACCTACCCGTGAAAAAAGTGTATACTGTCATTATCATCCCCTTTTTTTCTCAAAATTTCTATAATATTCAAAATAGAAATCCATTAACAAACATTCGTGCAATATTATCCTTTTTTTTCTCAAAATTTCGATAATATTCAAAATAGAAATCCATTAACAAAAATTCGCGCAATTTTATTTCAGGCGGTGCAGGTGGAGGCGGTGGTGGAAACTTCGGTACGGGATCTGGAAATTTCGGTGGTTCCAATCAATACTTGCCACCCGGTGGATATGGAAAATGATACTGCAATCAATTAGGTGATCATCGACGTCATTGAGAATTGACATAGTTTGTACCGATTTGATTATCTAATTAACGATAACGTATTTATCGTTTTCGACGAGTAATTGTAAAATTAATTATCGTTTGCATTTCGCGGGAACTGATCATTTTTTTTTTGATATAGGTAAACGAGGGAACGTCCAAATTTTTTATCTTTCTTTGAATTTAAGAGAATATCAAAATTTCAATGTTAACGTCAATGAGGTATACGCTTCCACGAGTTTTATACGCTTTCTGTGAAATAATGTATTTTCTACTGTATATTTACTTTATATATATATTATTCTATACTATAACCTTCTATATTATATTTACCATATTTACTTTGCCATTACGTCACGTTACGTGTTGCGCACGCTTACCGTATTACTAATAATAATAGTAATAATAATAATAACGCGTAACAGAGACAAAATCTATTTGTCTCGGAATAACTGCGCTCCTTGCAAAACCCGCCGGCGTTATTACCCCACGCGAACGCGAAAATTTATTATTGCGAAATTGTGCCTACCTATGTATAAAATACACGCTTAATGATACCGCGAATAAATGAATTTGATGCGAATGCCATTTTCTTCTCTAATTCGTGCCTCTCGTGAAATAACATTGAACGCGGTTCAACGCGCCATTTTACTGTAAACTTTTGTCTTTCGCACATTAACGGTACTAGTGAATATTTCGCAATATTTCTGCAGACGGCAGATAAAAAATGGCGATGTTTGACAATGAAAAAAAAAATGCAGAAACAAAATAATTAAAAGCGGAAGGTCTTCGACTTCGGAGGAACTTTGAGGTGCCACCTTGTTACGGTATGCAATGTAAAAGAGTCCCCTGGGTCGAAAATGATCACGGAACTCGATTGTAATAATTTCCAACTATAATTCCCCTAGCTAGGGATATTTATGATAAGATGTCACTCTTACAACGTGAATCTGTACAAACCTCAATGCCATCTCATGTACCATTCTACTTTTCTTCTCAAACAGCGATTTTTCATCTCGAGGCGAAAATTGCTCGACGCCGTTCATTTTCAGGAAATTGAAATAAAAATAAAAATGGCACCACGGCAACCAACCAGTATTACCAGAGGAAACTAAAATCGCATCCCTTCGGGTAGTACCAGTGTGTATAAAATAAAGAAAAAAGAAAAACATGAATCCCCCGCTCTTTTTTTGTGCCATTTTTTCACCACGAGCAAAAGGACCCAAAGAATCCAATAACCAACTCAAGTAAAGTCCAAGTTCTCCAATAAGAGAGCGTCTTATCGGGCAATTAGTGTTTACCGACAGTTTATAAATAAAGAAAAAAAAAATAACCAGTCCGTTACCGAATCCTAGTAGTTCGTCGTAGAAAACTTCATTACTCTAATTGTCAACGTGACAATAACACAGTTACGTAACAGCAAGACTCTCGTAAAACCAATGTGAACATTCCCACAATGTAAAATTAGATAAGAATTATTATGCGTAACTTTGCCCGTATTTGCGCAAGCCCATAATGCAATTCGTTATATACCTATATACACCTATAACCCAACGACTCGCCTAGGGAATTTTTACGATAAGTAAAACTCCCTAGAGCATAACAATATTGCATCTGAATACCACCTACGGTTTATACAGTTTCTGTATACAAATTGTATAGAGAGAGACACTGTAATAATGAATTATTCGTAAAATCACTATATCGAAGGTATTACATAATTTCGAAAACCAATTTCGTACACCGGTGACTGGTCTAGGGTCAAGTTGGATGAAGCCATTAGGGTTTGAAACAGGCTATACCTACTAGGCTTCGGATTGGGTGGATGGAGGAATCATATGAAATGAGGATAATTTGTCGTGAATGCGCGATAAGCCAAGAATTTCTTGTGTACCGTCACCCTTGTCGGTTATGGTTCACTGCAGGAAACTACCCCCTCCCCTAGGTAAAAGCCTTTATGGCGAACGCTTTACGAACCAAGAGACCTTATGGCGTTCGTTCGCCTATGGCGTTTCTCAGTGTTGCAACCGAGCGTCGTATACGAACGGGAGTATCTAGGGAAATTCCACCATGCAGAAATCCTAGGGACTTGTACGAATTTAGGGGACAAAGTGGGAACCGCAACGTATAACGGATATTATTGGGTTAAGTAGGAAGTTCCGGTTGACAAAAGGGGACCAAATGGGGAGGGCTAGCGTGCTAAGAACTAGGGACTGTTACGAATAGGGGAGCTGCACAAATGGTTTTGCCCATTACCCAATTTGACGGGCGCTTTTGGTTTAATTGGAATCACTTCTCATCCCTTGTGAATTCACGGGCGCCCCCGGGATACGAAAATACTTTGGTATTTGTCAAGGAAAATTATAGTGAGGGTAAATTTGACGTGGGTGCATCTTGATTCGATTGACCAAAAACAACAGGAAGGGTTAGAAGTGTATGAAAAAAATTTTACAAAAAAGTGGGGCACGGTTCGAACTTTGATAATAATAATTCGTTATTTTTATAAGGGATGATGCATATAATTGCATAAAGCATAAGTATCTTAATTAGATGTTCTTTTGTAGATAAGAAATAATCATCTTACGTTGTTTGTCGATATTAATCGAATTGAATATTGATTCGATTATTTTATCGAATAGTATGACTTTTTATTTTTTGGGAAAAAAAAGTGTAGCGAAACGAAAAAGAAACGGAATAAAAATTCGAACTGTACTTGTAGGTGAACAAGTGCGCTTGAATATTCGTGGAAATTTTTGTCTTTTTTTTTGAAAGATAAAAAAATTTAAATTCTCATAAATATATACGTACTTTATTTCTAACCCTTTGTAAAAACTCTTGGAAGCTCTTCAACGCGTTGCACTTGGTAAAATGCACCCCTCGATGCATATGGTGCAGGATGCATCCCTCGAGAAGGGCAATCTCCATTCGGCCGTTCTCTCTTCAGGGAAATGAGTATGCGAATATAAAGGGGGTCGTTGAAACTGGGTGAAAGCGTGGATGAAATGGGGTGAGATTTGGCACGCGAGTTTTACACCCCTTTCCTATAAACGAGGTACGATGACGTAAACGAAATAAAAAAAATACAACGAGCATTGTTGCGATGAGTAAAAAGAAAAAAGGGGATAAGGGCGAATTTTCATGTAGATATTTACCCTATTAATTAACGCTAACAATTTCGATATCCAATTAGTGGAAGCGGACAGTGATTCCACGGATTGTATAGTATTTCAAATTTCGTTAATTAATATTACTAGTAGTCCACGAGTATGTCGTATCACTATCGTTGGAGGATGCCATCCATAATCGGCAATGGCAGAACCGTTACTACAACACACTACTAGATACTAATGCCGCAAGTATTATCTCTGACGAGTTATTGGTACAGACAGTAAAAAAAATATATTTTCTATCCACAGCAAGTATCGTAAAGAAATACTAGCCAAAGTGGCGCAATATTTCAAAAGCTTATTGGCTACTCGCAAATAAGGCTTGTCACTCGAATTCACTGGGTAACACTGAGAAGAGGGTGGTTTTCCAACCCTTAGCGATTTGTATCTGTAAACAAGGTTATATATGCCGGTAGTGCACGTGAGATATCGTGGCGAGGAACCCTTAACGGCCCTTAGGGTGAAAAAGCCAGTCCCAACCCTTGGCCATCCTGAGGAGGATGCTTAAAAAATTTCCCGGGCAACTTCATATGTGTATATATATATTTCTTTTTTCATTAAAGAAATATATTTTTTCATTTTCATCACGCGAAAACACGTTAATCACCGACTCAAATACGTGACTTGCCTCGGCCTAATTATTCTTGGTAATTAACGGCTATTAATTGGTAAGCAGTTGGTTGCGAATTAAAACTACCACTTTTTGCTACTCGATTTAACGTATTGGCCACGTATGTTAATGAAAAAAAATAAATTAGCTAATTATTGAAGATAAAAATAACGAATATATTATATAGGAACTGAACTGATATATATGTATTTATTTATATTCGTATTGAAAATGAAATTATTCCCTCTGATCATCAGCCAAGCGAAGTCCCTATAGGCAGCGCTTAACGAAGTGCACAAATGAAGACCCAGGAAGCGGCGCTAATTACTTTTTAAGTAGCAAAAGGCAATCGCCTGCAGGGGAATGTGAAACTGTATGTAGCAAATACGTAGCTTCTCTATTTTTCTTTGTCTAACAATATACCAATCTTGATCTTGATCTCTCTCTCTCCTTTTCTCTCTGCTGAAAGGAAACCTTATTTTGCAAACAAAAATCCAACAGTTTCGAATCCACCTTTGGCAAGAATGCATTGGCAATGGGAAATTTTGCTACAATCGTACTTGCATCCATTTACCCTCCATTGACGTAATACCAGAATACTCAATATAAGTGTAATACAAGTAGATCTGAATAAACGTAAAATAATTTGATATTCCAAAACAGTTTCGACGAAATTTTCATCATTTCCATCAACTTATTCGCTCGACTGGCAAACTAGACATGGCCGCGGTGTATTCCTCTACGACCCGACACGTAATTATTGAAAACTAACCAAACTCTAATTGCATCGGCGCACGCGAACCACGTCCGTAATGTACGACGTATTGGCGCAGACTACCACTTTTCGATAATCTACCCTAATTTGCGGATGTTGCTAGAAATTCCAGGGTTTAATGTTTGGATAGGGTAATTTTTTGAGTAGTCAAATACCTCCTCCTTTTTTTCACAATCTAGTGGAGTAATGAAATTTTGAGAATTTACTAGACACGGAATCCCCGTGAAGCACCTGAAAACGTTCTTCGCTTCCAGCAGCTGTGTTGCAGTGGCAGCTCTTAATCAGGGGCATTATAAAAAATATAATTATAAAAAAAGAAATCCGTTGATCTTTCCAAATTACTGTATCAGCGCGATATCGCATTTCATAATGTTCCAAGTTATTATATATATATATATATAGTATTAATCAAACAATTAGCTTGTATCTCATCCAGATTACCCTCGTCAAAATGAAACTGACACGCAGTATGTCAATCGGTAAAGTAGTTACATAACGCAATGCGAATCCGTCGGTACGTAACAGGCAATAAGATATTCAGTTTGCAGAACGGGCCTCTTCAACCACGAATGCATCAGTTTATCCCTAGGGACTCTGAGAAAGGGCGCCTCTTCACCGTAACAGAATCCCGTCGAGTTCCAGAAATAAACCTTCGTATCTACTCATCCTCCTTAAGCTACTCAACCAATTGAAGCTACTCAACCCATACTGAATCCCATCCCGAACTTCACTCACCCAACTACAGCAGCAGCAGCAATTGCTTATCATTCAAAATAAAAACAGTCACAAAGCAATAAAATTCCCTAGAAAATCCCTCAAGGAAAAATCTGCAATCAACAAATCCAACTAGACCAATAGAAAATCTCAAGCAAAATAAAAAAAAATCCCTAGACTTTCAATTTTCCACACAAAGAATCACTCGTCCCCCAGATTGCGAATTAGTCCCCAAAGTCCCTAGCCTGCAAGTTCGAGATAAGAGTTACCAACCTATAAATGAAAAATCTGTCAAAGGCGTTCATATGTGGTAGGGAACGTTGAAAAGCACAAAAAGATTTATTGATTTGACAGTGGTATATCTAATAGCGGATAACTCCATACTCGAAGGTTGGTAGTAGGTCGGATTGTGGAGGATGAGGGAATGCAGAAGGTCAGTCGAGTCTACGAGAGCAAAGACAATGCCATGATTCGAACAATGTTGCGGTAATCGAGGTCCCCCATTGCTTTTCGTCTCTCTGGGCCGCCGCTTCATTACCGCTCTATGCAAATACCTTAATGGGCTTCTACTCCTCGTACGCGCATACATACACAGAGATTGGATAGTCTGAAGTATCAGGGAACTACCTACTAGCTACTAACTAGTATAGCTACACGCTATACGACCTACGATCTATAATTCACCTTATATATTGTTACCTGCTTCTCGCAGTAAGGAACTGACACAATAGTATATTAACAGTTGACACGCAACTGGTATTATAATCGATCTATGAATAAACTATGAAATCCAGGGAAAGCTAACACTAAAAGTTACTAGATGGTCATTCCGAAATAGGGGCTGTTTATTGGTATCATGGTAAAATGATGGATATCAGGTTGCTAGGTATCGACAATTTTTTTATCGATTGATAGCTTTATATATAGGTACAGTATTAATATATATAAATATAGTGTTCGATATATTGTCTGGAAAGGTTTCTGTTTTAAACTTTGAACCGATACAAATTTTGGTATTGACTGATAGCTTTATATATAGATACTGTATTAATATATATAAATATAGTGTCCGATATATTGTTTGGAAAGGTTTCCGTTTTGAACTTTGACCCGATACCAATTTTGGTATTGACTGATAGCTTTATATATAAGTACATTATTAATATATATAAATATAGTGTCCAATATATTGTTTGGAAAGGTTTCCGTTTTGAACTTTGACCCGATACCAATTTTGGTATTGACCGATAGCTTTATATATAAGTACATTATTAATATATATAAATATAGTGTCCAATATATTGTTTGGAAAGGTTGTCATCTTGCATGAAACGGGTGACAGCGGATGATGATGACCTGTTAGATTCGAACCTGTGAGAGACGGAAGTGAACGCGAGGAGAATAGCTAAATTCAACCGCAAATATCCCTAGGATCGCTATGTCTATAGAACTGACACGAATACCAATGAAAGCCGCGAAACTGACCGCAAATCGATTACCATTAGACATATTGATATACGGATGAGCGATACGTCGATAAAGATCGATCTATAGATTACCCTAGTGACACAATGAAATAATCCAAATATCCCTAGATAATGTCGGAACATATATTTTCGTTCTTTGAGAAGTACGGATCGCCTGTGTAATTAATGATATATTTTCTTTGGATGACAAAAAAAATTCTTTTTTTTTCCCCTAGGGCAATAGAGCCCAATAAAATATTATGATTTCCAAAATTGCGCGTCAAGGAAAACACAATGGGTATTTGGTTGATCCATAATAAAGGGAGCCGCCAAATCGAGGCTATAACTACGGAATTAGATACCTTCGTAAACATAAGGGTTTATGTCTCAGATACCACCTACACCGCCAATAATTCCCCTATGACGGCTGGGAAGAAGGGTATTGACACCCCTAATAAATCCGATCGGATTCGATCGCAGGGACACGGTTTATTGGCTGGAGTAAAAATAGTCCAATACCAAAATGGAATTCATGCTGGGGTCAATATTTTGAAGGGAAAAAAAAAGAAATGTCCCTAGATTTTATTGTACGCCATCTAGTTAATTTTTCGCTACAAAAATCATACGATATATTACTCCTATACATACCTTTTGATATTTCAAAACAAACGGAGAACGAAAAAAATGAAGTCGCTCCCGGGACGCGAACCAGCGTAAAATTATTGCACGGCAATTCCAGGGAATTTTTCTCCGGAAAGGTTACGTCGCCCTAATGAGAACTAATATGGTAAATACAAGCTGCACTGTAATTCACCCGTGTTACCAGGGTGACACCATAATAAATCCAATTGCCCTTACGGTGGTGGCGTTTTACGGTGACCATAAAAGGTGGCGTCGCGAATAGAAAGATCCAGGGGGGGGGGGGAAGAGCAAGAACAGTTGAAAGGGCGTCAACGAAAGGTCAACAAGGTCAAGGTTTAGATTACTGTTAATAAAGCATAGAATAAATGTTAACAAAGACATTTTTCAAGTCGTACCGCGTTGCAGGTAAAAAATATATCGCTAGGGACTTTTTTTGCACGCGAAGACATTTGCAAGATGCGGGTCGACGTTTTCATGAAATTCACTAGCCACGTATAAAAATTAAATAAAATGCATAAAACCAGCTCGTTTAATTTCGCGAGAAAGGTTATTCCGCAACATTATACTGCTGCTTGTACCGGTTCCTATGCGCAGAATTTTACGTGTATATATATATATATGTACATACCTATTATGCATATATGAAGAAACTACTAGCACCCTTATTTTGGCTCCCGTTACTCTGCTAACTGTCTACGAGTGCATAGAGGGTAGTATTATCTTTCGCAAGTATAAAGTATAAAAATAGTATCATAGTAGACAACGAAGAATGATACTTTACCAGACTGCGCAAAATAGTGGGACAATAATTACTTCCAAGAGCGACGAAAATATCCGTTGACAATTTTTTCGAATTTATTAAATCCCTCCCCCAAAAAAAACGGAATCCAAGCTTTGAGCTTATATAAAGTAATCCAAAGTGAAAAAAAAATGTATCTCGACACAAGCTCAGAAGGTTGCTTGTACCGGAGTTATTACAAAGAGCGTGGAATGCAGACGTATCAAAGGTGTCAAAGGCATCAAAGGTATCGAACAAGGTATCAAAGGTATCGAAAAAGAAAAGGTATCGAAAACAAAAAAGGTATCGAAAGTATTCCTTTGAATATTACCTTTATGGACTTTTCAAAATCACTGTTTAGCCGGTTGCGTTTGGATAATAATTGGCACGAAAAAAAGTCTGTTTTTTTAATCGTACACCCCGTAGACTGCTTACTGGTCCTGATCTGCTTTTGCCCTTGTCAATTTCGTTCTATGGCCCATAAACTCTTCTCCTGGATTAATTGAAGAATAATAGAAAAAGTGGAAATAAAAAATAACAAACGAAGCGGAATGAAAGTTTTGCGACAAAAAAATAACACTTAAATTCGCACGCGATAAATAAATGCCGATTCAATCGGTTCTGGGTGGTTTGGAGTTATTTCACGCAGGATGCGGACAGGCAATTGATTCGGGATTAGCGTGTCCATCTGGGGAAAACGAAATGCGAAAATGTTCCAGTGAATCCAGGCGTGAATCCTGCGTGGAATGAGTTACTGCCAGATCGGTAGCGGACCGATACAGAATGGATACGTATGCAACTGTACAGGTGCGTTGGTTAAGTCTGATGATCAACATTGCGTAAGGGGAACAAGTATGGCGATTGATATCAGTTTTGAAAAAAAAGAATTGAATCTAAATAATGGCTAAGAAAAAATATTACACGAGGACAATGAGTAGGTAGAAAGCATCCCTTTAGTTTCATCCTCTACATTTGCGTAATAAAAATAAAAAATTTTAAGAAGATAAAACTACGACCAAGCATCCTCTAAGTTGTGATCCCCTTACTAATCACAAAATTTCCTGCAATAAATTAATTAAACATTCCCTTTCCTTCCGTCTGTAAATATCCTCCTTTACGTTTGCGTAATAAAAGACAAGAATTTTAAGAAGATAACACTACGACAAAGCATCCCTTTACTTCCGCCATAGCAATACGAGTATCCGCGCTAACAATAAGATTAGTGTCAGTTGTTAGTGCAAGCATTATACCAGTCAGAGACAGAAGAGTCCTTAAGAAGGATTAGGATATCCCTAGGACTAGGAATCTAGTGAATGCAGACACTATCCTCCCCTATCAGCTAAAAGGACTTTTACGATCTCGGCTGAAATAGGAAATAAATTATGTCAGAATGTCTTATAGCCCAGGCATACAAAATACCCGAAGGACATCCCAGTTTCTTTCAACCTTTCTTTCTCTACCAAGAGACCAAATCGCTCACGTTCCTTTTATCCAGTCATCAGGATCATCAAGGACTCGCGTCACGTGACGCTCCAAATAATCCTGCGAATGACTTTCCCAGACACAACAACAGTCTCCACCCACGAAAGACATTCTTCTCGAGTAGATCCTTCCAAGGCGCGGCCATGATCCTTGGAGTATCCTTCTTATACGTTGCCCCAGGATCCCAGGATCTTCTTTCTTTTGACGCCATATGCATTTTTTTCTACGATTTTACAAAGCAGCATAGAAACTAAGATAAGGAAAAAATATAAAAATAAATAAAGGAAAATACGTAGAATAATTTTCTCTAAATGGAAACTGTGCTATATATATATTTATTTTTGAAAAATTTCCTACCGTGGAGGTTATTGGCGACTGTGTCTCCACCTAGCGGAATTCATCGGTAAAGAAGGAATGGTAATCGCATCAAACGCAAAGATAACGTCGTAACCTCCAGCACCTTCAGCCACCATAACCTCCCACCATCGTCCATAGAAACCACCTTCTTCTACTTACCTAGTCCCCCCACCCCCCTCTTTCACCTACTCTAACCTTCCTTTGATTGACCTTACCCGTCTCTTCGTCATTCCACGTCGTGTTTCTGCATCCCGAGCGATTTGCATAACATCCACTAGACAGGGAAACCAAGAGAAAGTGCAGCAGGAGTGCAAGATCTTGTATCTGTACGATACAATAAAAGTATTTTTTTAATTCTTAGTATCGATGATCTTGGATATCAGAAATATTTATCTTCGCTTTATCTCTGTGTATAAAAAATATAAAAGTGGAATCGAAATTTTTTTCAGTGCTTTTAGAGGATTTTTAGCGAAGTTTGACAGTTTCCAGGTCACGAGGAGATGCTGTGCCTCTCGCTGTCAGTGGATTAGGGAGAAAAGGCCGATGAAAGTCGGACTAACAGGGAAACTAGGAAGGACAGATATACGAAGATCAAAAAAGAAAAGAAAAAAGAAGGAAAGAGAAAAGAAGTATTCCAAGGCACGTATTGGCCATAGGGAAACTCCCTTAGTTGTAAGGACCACTCAGCTTTTTCCCCGATGATATTTTCGCGACAAATTCGTAAACTTTTTCCCAAGGGTTGGCTGATAGCTGCGGAGGAAGGGGAAGGGGGCAAGGCAGGGGGTAGCGAAATGGGAATGGAAACGTTAAGAAGAATCCGGACGACCTTTGACCGTCCGTGCGCGATCGAGAAATGAAAAAGTTTTTCCTCACAGTGAAATTCAACGAAAGTGCTCCGGGTGCCCTGTGGACTTTGGAAATGATTTTTTTTTGTATCCTTCTACCTGCCACCCACGACCATTCGCCTTTGAGAGAGAAAAGTGAAAGAGAAAAAAAAGATGAGAAAATTTTGTACAAAAAAAGACAGTCTAAACAATTATTAGCACGATGGTCCGTATTTTTAATACTAAAAATTCCCTAGATTGTACCTGAGTACACGATACCAGTACTATGGTACTGACAAATCTACAAATCCCTAGGGTACAACTGATCCTAGGAATGATCGAGGGTACTCCCAGGGCTAGCTTAGATCATTGGATGGTTGGGCAGTAAGTTACTAACTTGTATCATTGTCTGGATCCATGATCATAAATCTCAGAAGAATTCCACGCTAGGCGAGCCGGCAAGAAGTAACTGACCTTATAACGCACGTATTGCTACAATGTAGCTTTGCGCCATCTGGCGAGCCGAAAAATTCCCTAGAACATATAAAAAGAAAAGACGCGTTATCCTAGGGATAAAATGGCAAGTTTTTTTTATACGTACGAAATATACGTAAATTTTGACAGTTAATCTACTGTATCATCTATCGAATCGTATCGATCGTTGTCGGATGATAATTTTAGAATATCGATGAACTAATTATTACAATTTAATTTTAATAATCAATCTTACTGAACTAGCTAGGAATATGATAACCTTATTTCGTCATACGTCATTCCTGGCAAAGGTTCAACTATTATTCGTGCCGGTCTTTCATGTATGAAATTCACGCGATTTCCAATGTGGAAATCGCCAGGCGAACCGATTTCATAGGGAAACCAGAAGAGAAGGTTGAAGGTGTAAGACAGACGGAAGGTACAGCGGAGAACAAAAGGACCTTGCGAAATCTTTCGACGATGAACCGACGTCTCGATACCATCGTCATATTACGTCGGTATGATAGTATCATTGCGCAATACGTAATACGCATGACTCCACGCTGGCCCAAAAATCCAGGGAAGCACAAAGTGCCGACAATATATATTGGAAATTATCAAACTTGGAAATTTTGTTGGTGAATGTAAAAAAAAAGAAACATTACCATGGAGTAAGGCAAGGAGATGAAAAGCAAAAAGAAAAAAATGGCATTAGAGGTAAACAACCTTTTATGAATGGTTTCCTATACAGACACAACAATAGATAATAACGAGTGTCTTGATAATTGCATAATTAATAATTCCAGTAATATCTACTATCAAGCCATTCATTGATTTTACTGGCGGCTACCATTTCGAAATCTATAATAAAAAAAAACTTCCCTAGGCACGACCACCTCGTAGATCATTGCACGACAATCATCATAAATACAAATGACGAGTACGCCATGATTCTACAACACGCGATCTTCACCCGTGACACGAATGCTCGTCCATTTGTAATGCTGCCAACTGTACGGAGATTAAAAAGAAAAGGAAAGAAAAAGTAACCAGGCGTCCACGCAAGTCTTACCGATTTTTAGTGGGATCCATAGGGAATTCCTGAGTTAGCTATTGTGTAACATGATCGATTCGTTTGGCTACGGCTATAGGCTAGTAACTTGTCAGCGATAAGAGGCGAGGAGCTTGACTGATGATCCTGGGGGAAAAATAAAATGAGACTAGAAGAGAAAGAAAAAATTACCTGAAAACGGACTCAACATTTTGTCCAGCATATAGGCAATGTCAAAAAAAGAAATGAAAAATTCCAACCAGTAGCAGCGCATCCCAATCCAAAAAACGGACAAAGAATTCATCAAGGAATTTCAAAAATGATATCCTACAGGAACAATTCCACAACCAATTAAATTCCCTAGTCAGTCTCACTTTCCTCAACAGTCTTACACACCCTAGGGGAAACCTGCACGTAACAGACTCTACCTACAGAATATCATTGTAAACCCAGTACTCATAACCTTCCATTGATGATGATGAGTTACGTGCGAAATTCATGTTCCACTTGGAACAACGATGACTATTTCAACGTTCATTAACTTCCCCACTATATACTCGACCAAATGACAGTATCCTCCACGTCATCGAAAGTCATCAAAGCGAGCAAACAGTTAAAAGCAATCAGGACAATTCCATATAAACCAAAAGAAAAATCCCTATAAAAAAGTAAGCTAAAGATTCCGCGTCTTCTCATAAAGTCTCATCATCGTCATTTAACGATCCACAATTACTGCACGCAGAGAAATCATTCTCTAGAAATCATTTCAAGGTTTTCACATCGAATGACCTTCGACCATCATCCTGCATATTGACAGACTAACCCCCTAATTACCCGTTCTCTATAGGCCATTTTTTTTTATAACCTTTCTTTTTTTTCTATCATGACTATATATATATACCTACATCTTTTTTGTCTCTTCACTTCTCTCGTGATCCCATCCTCAATTAGGCCATTGCTGTGACGCAACGGCGATCCTTCCTCTCAGTGAATTTCCGTCGAAGGCAGATCTCTCGCCAATGAGATTTTAAGACCTCCACTGTGGCAGCAGTGGCCTGTAGCTGCTAAGGAAATGTCAGGAATGTCGAACAATGGGCGTGCAACGAGGATTCGTAGAAAGGTCACGTCTCCTGGAGCAAAAACCATGTCAGCCCATTATAACGTGTATATCCCATGATAGCCAATAATATAACGAAAAGAGGATGATCTAATGTCAGGTCGATAGACGATCAAGGAAATTCCCTAAGAGACCTTGACCTCATCCGCGACCTTTTAAAAACCTACGTCTCCCAAGGTACACCGTGTCCTTTTATTATCTCCTTCTAGGATTCCCAACAAAGTAAGTTATTACGTAGCCACTGGGATACCGTGAGAACAAAGGAAAAAAAGATTCTTTTATTTTTTTAACTTCGTCATTTTTATCTCATCACCAACCAAAAGGCGTTCCAATGACTCAGGAGCTCTGGATCGTCTTCCTACTCTTAATGCTATTTACTGATCTTAGGTTGTAGGTCATTAATTTAAGTATGCTTGTATATACGCGAATGACATGTAGGAAGTGATTAATAATAGTGAAGCTTGTAACAAACGTTTTGGAATTTTTTTAGGGTGTCCTTACAGGCGACGAAAAATGAGATTAATCGAAATGTCATCAGAATGTTTTTTTTTTCTCATCGTCATCGTAGGTGGTATTCGTGGTATTCTCTGTTCTGATTCGCGTCACTCTAAGTTAATAATAATGACAAAATGTCACTTGCTTAATGACAACGCGATATGCGTATTATGCATTCCCACCTCGAATTCCCTAGATTTCGCAATTCCGCCGGATCCTCCCAGGAGTGTCCTCAGCGAAGGTGTCAGGCTCAGCCCCGACCGCATATTTCATAACGAATTGACTTCCCACGTTACGATCAGTAATGGCGAACGATACGTGCCGTTCTACGCTTGAGAAATTAATTAATTAAATACCAAGAGAAGAAGTCACGGCTCGAGTGCTATCAGTAGAGTTACGAAGTAGGAAAGAAAAAAAAAATTCTAAAATCTTACAGTCGAGGTAAAGAAATGGGAAAAGAAAAAGGAAGAAATCTAAAAATACAACGAAACAAAGAAAGGAAGGTAAAAGTTATTCTTCCTATCCTAAAAAGAAGCACGCGTTATTAGAACGTCGCAATATGGCGACAATTACCAGGCTCGACGTTGCAATTCCAAGCATAATCGCTCCTAAGGTAAAACCAACAACAACGCCACTTAATTCGTGTCCTATTACGCGAACCGACCTAACACAGCAAAAGATAATCCCGTAAAGAGACGTTACTGGTTTAAGAGAACAAGCAAGGTTCATTAAGGACTTATTGCGACCCATTTTAATTCCCATACAGCACCACGCGTTGCTGAAGTCATCGTGATGTAAAAGGATATTAAGTATCATTAAATTATCACGAGACAAAAAAATTAGTAACCGTCATTAGATTCGTGATACCTAAAAAACCATAAGAAAAATTGACCTTATAAAAGAAAAGCTTTGAAACTTAAATGATTTTGAAAAGTGAAAAGTAAGAATGTCAAAAGAACATTATTTTTCAGTAAATAATTATTATAAATATAAATGAATCCGAATTGCGTTCCTAAGGGAATCGGTATACAGATTCGTTCAATTGTTCGGTATTAAAAAAAAAATGCCTTAGGGAGAAAAGATCGCAGTCTGATCAAAAATGTATACGGGGATTAGAGATGCCTCTCTCACTTCGAGGTCTCTCTTCGTCCTCTCCCAAGCACGTCGAAGGATCATCTTATTAAGGCCCACACTATATAAACACAACGTAGCCAGATGCCGAACAGTTACCGTACCGACTCTAACCACGCTCGGGTCCCGTTGCATTGTGTATTCGTTCGAAAATAGTTACTAGGATTCGCATAGAGAAATACCCCTAGACTCTTTGTGGCAGAATTCCCGCGGTACTTCCAGACGGGAAAACGCATTGGGAAACCGCCATTTTGTGGACCATTTATAAACTTGTGGAGTTTAGCCATCGTGTTGCGAATTTTACTGGAAACGGTGTAAACTGTACGGTGTTTGAAGTTCCCGCCAATAACTAGAGACCAACATGGCTGCTCTTCAGGTACGTGCTTGTACCTAGTTGCGTAATTGGTGCTTTACAAGGAATTTTATTTTGCGCGTGTGTGTGCAAGTGGGCAGATACATTTTTTTATATGAAATTATCAAAAAAAGAACTAGGATATTCCTAGAAGTGAACTCTTAACGATATTTGGAGAGAAAAAAATTCCTAGAATCTGTTCAGCTGATTGGGTCACTGAAAAAAATTGTTTTACCGTTGTTTTTTTACATTTGAATGAAATCAAAGGAACGTGCAAGAGGTCACGGGGCTACCGGTTGCCATTTGCATAAGATCTTCGCTAGGTTAAGATACCGATCGTGATCGATGCTCGTTCACGAACGGACGTTTAGCCATAGGTTATTTTTTCTAGTTACTTTTTTTTATTCTCTTCCTTTCTCAGGTGGCAGTACTGTGCCTCGTGATGACCGTGGTCCTAGGGGATTTACCGGCTGGGACCAGAAGAAACACGTACTTACCACCAGAACCGACAACTGGGTACAGATACGATCGTCCTACAGTTCCATTCCCTATAAGAACAACACCAACCTTTCCTGGAGTTACACCAACTACGCCAACCTTCTCAACTGGACCTTCACGACCTGGAACATTGGTACCTAATACCACAAGAAGACCCGTTACCTATCCTGGACCAGGTCCGAAACCGACACCAGGATTTCCGGATTACAGTAGAGAGCCAACCCACAACAATGGCAATACTATCGTACCAAACGTGAGTAGAAAAATTTTATCCAATAATTCCTAGGACCTTATTACCCTGTCTAATGTAAAAAAAAAACTAGAACCTCTTGAGGTCGTGCCCTGCGTCACGATGAAGCAGAATCGAATCAACATCGTCACTCGATCAATGTCAGTACCTAAATGTAAATTGTCACTAGCGAACTAAATCACTAGATACAATTGTACGGTACAACTTTGATGCGGTATAGGGAATTTTTTATGAATTCTCACGCAGTCTCCACCGACCTGCATGATATGCAAGAAATTCCCTAGTATCTCTCGCTTCATCTGGTCGCGCATAAACCTGAATAAGCTAACACCTCCACTCGATCAATGCCAGTAACCAGTAAATGAAGATCGTCCCCAGCGATCAGACGGCCATGTGACTTCCTGACATAACCTTTTTTGCATTGCGATATCGGCCAGAGGCGTGTTCAGGATAAAAGCACTAGGCAAGAAGGCGCTCCAGTGATATCTCACGAGAGTAACGTGTACCTGGCAAAACTAACCATTCTGGGATTGCTCGCGTGTTAAGGATCGTGTTCCTTTTTTTTTTTCACCATCTACCTACAACCTTCGACCTATTCCTTTCCGCTGCCTTGACAGTGTGGCGTAGGTATACGAGGAAATGTAGGGACATTTTTTAAAAAAATAAGTTCGCGTGACAGGACGAAATACGACCCCACGTAGACTGTACGCGTTTGACCGAACGAGTCTGGTGGAACTCTTTTTTCTTCGAGTATATTTTATTTATTAATCATTCCGTCACAGAGGACTTATTCGTTGCCCTGATCAGAGAGAAAAATATTTTATCAACGGTTCGTATGAAGAAATTTCATCATCGTCCACGTTACTGTAATTCATGATGACAGTCGATACCTTAATCATCATCCGTATCTGGCCGACTTCATCAATTATTAATTATCTTGGCATTACACCGAATTATCATTCAAACATCTGGACTAGCTTCCATTGCTAATTCAGTATATCCAATTCAAAACTATGGTGCAGATTAGTCTGTATATGAGGACGTCCCAGGCATACTGCGCCATGATTCCCTAGGAAATCCCGTGACGCGACCTCATCCGTTTAACCTAGATTCGCGTGACACTTGACACGGGCTGAGCATATCGTGGCTCTGCACGTTCAAGGGTGATACGGTTAATGTACGATGCTACGTGTAACGACAGGAGGACAGTGGTAGGACGTTGCCTAGGGATATTCCCGGAGGAATAACCTCTGGCGACCTCTGTCTGGTTATTAGTTCAGTTGCTGACCGTAGAGTAGCGCTTTGTTTTGAGTGATGAGCAGAGAAAAAATTAAGGTCTGGTTTCTAGGGATTTATTAGTCTGATTTAAAATAGTACTAGATTTAATCTACGGATGCTGCTGCTACTCTGCTTCGAATTGGGTTGGAGTTCGTTTTAATGTACTTTTCTGAAATAAGAATTTAATTTTGGAAAAGTGGAGGCTTTCTTTGTTCTTTTATATACGTAAAATAGGGTTTTTGCAAAGGTGTACGTTGGAAGACAAGGAATGACGATAAATATCGCTTATACCGATCTAGTTATATTTTGTAATGTGTCAAATAGATCTAGGGATTAACGTACCACAGTGGACGGACGAAAAGCGAATTAAAAAAAATGGAGTGGTCCGTAAGAAGTAAGAAATAACGAAGAGAAACTGCAAACTTTTTATTCGGTCAATCGAAAAAGTTAGAAAAAGCTCGAAGTAACTTAACCAAGTTACTCGTCAAGTTACGTAGAACTTATCATTAATACCACTAGGTTCTATCTAGTTACTGGATACCACTCTTGGCCCTGACTTCAAACTTCGAAGTCCCTTTGGAAACTTATCCTAACCTAGCCTAACCCTCATCCCTATCCAACCTGACCTGACCTAACCCCATCCAGAGTAGACCAAGTCTAACCTAACCCAATCTAACTCTGTACGATCCTATCGAGTCTTAATCTATTCATATTTCTTTTCTAGCACGATCATCACGATCATCATCATCATCACGAACCTGGAATGCCTTTCGATTTCAACTACGCCGTAAAGGAGGACGCCTATGGCAACGATTATTCTCACAACGCCATAAGCGACGGCGAGGTCGTACGCGGCGAATATCGTGTGCAACTTCCGGACGGCCGGGTTCAGATAGTGCGTTACGTCGCCGATTGGAAGCACGGCTTTAACGCACAAGTATCGTACGAGGGTACACCGCGTTACGATCCACCGCGTCCCAACAATTTTAATCGAGGCTACTGAATAGAAGTTTACGGGTTTACTTTGAGAACCCTCTAGTAACATTTTTATTTTTTTTTTCCCCTATATGTATTTTTTCTTTCATTTTCTTTTATCGCGAACGCACACCAAGTCTTTCGATGAAAATTTTATATCGGGTGGCTCCAGATTAAAATACGTGTACGCGCGTTCTTATCGCGCAATCACGTAATCATTTATCACGTAACGCGCACGGACACGCGTACAACCCGTGGATGATTTGAATTTTTCGGATTATCGAAAAAGGCAATTTCTTAGGAAGTCGTAAATGACGAAAATTGGTGGAAAGTGGAAAATACGAGTTTACACGCTGGTCACGTGCTGGGAAACTTCATATTTTCGCATAACCGAATAAATACCTACTGCTTTTTTTATAATCAAAATCCTACTGTTATGATTATGATTTTCGAAAATTTCAATCCGTCCTCCGATTTAAGTACCAACCAAAAATCCGTTGGACGTGAACAAATTTGGCAACGGAATTCAAGATCTTCCGTAACGGGAATCAACAAATTTGTGAATACACCAATTAATCGATCATTAAATAATTCGATATGATTTTCACTAACGATACAATTACTAGTGTTTTTTTCATGGTTACTTTTTCTTTCCCCTCAAACTTTCCGTCCGTCTTCTTTCTCTTTCTTTTACTTCGCCCTCGTCACTCGTCAATATACAATGATCTCTCATAACCAAACCTGCCAGCCCCGATGGAACTTGTTCGATCACCACGAAACAATGGGCTACCTTGAAGACAAAGAAAATGGCGAATGCCGGACAAAAGCAACGGGCAAAACCTTCCCTCGACACGTGAACTAATCTCAGCAGAACTCACTTTCACTGCTCCGTGGGAAGATCAGATCCTCCTCGATTACAGGGGTTCTCAATGACCTCACACAGGAATCATCACTAGAAATCTTCGACCTCACGAACCAAGCGCCGTGAGTCCTGACACTATTTTTTGCATTAAAGAAAAAAGTCACTAGACCATCTAGGGAAAAAGTAAATCGTCTTACGTCATTCTTATCAGCAGCAACATTTTTTTATCGCGAAAAGACTCGCCCACGTTTATTTTCAACTTACGAATATAATTAATAGGTGAAGAAAGTCATTTTCATAATCATCCAAAACACTGATCGACCTCGTTTACATGATTTAACCTGTATACCAGAAATCATGGAACAAATGGATGATATAACCATCACGTAATCCTTCGAAAAACTTCATATTACTTTGACGCGATAAGACGTCTTATTATCCTTATTTGCCATGAAAACCTGGATAACCTGTCAGATGCACGTTGACGTTCGATGAAATATCATTGGCTGAATTTTTATTCAAACTGTCAACGAGGCGGAATGCGCGACTGGATTTATTTCTATATAATTTGAATATTTTATGAATGAAAGTCAAAGTGCGGTTTTTTTCTTCTTTTTTTATGTTCCTCCATATACCACGGGGATTAAATGAATTTTTCAAACGACCGTGTAATATTCTACGCCTCTACTTATTTCTTGGGCTAATTCAACGAATTTCACGTGCCAATGATCCTCGCCTCAATTTCCGTGTAATTACCGGGTACCCGTTTGGATTTGCCCGCGTATAAAATGTCTAATCCTCGCGATGTAAAAGCGTCCAGAATATTCAGTGATATCTAAAGTTGACTCGTGCAAATTAAAAACGGCAGCCCTCGAAACGCTAATGAAAATTTCACGACGAAATTCTGCTTCCTTTTTATTCTTTCCTTCATAAAAATCCTAACGAAAATATTTTTATTGAAATGGAAATCTTCGTTTCCGTTTTTTTGTACGCTCCCTTTGATACGATGATTTTTGAAATTTGTCAATGCAAATTTGAGCGATTCTTACTTGTCGCTTATATACCTATCTACCTTTCTATTTTTCGTCTTTATGAATTACACGCGTCGGATAATTCGGATCGGATGACTTGACACGTAGGTGTATTTTATATCTGAAAAATTCAAACGTATAAACTGCAAAAGCAACGCTACGTCCGTGTACAAACTATCGATGCGAGGAAAGGCGTGGCAAATTAAAGGAAAAGCTTTGAAACGGGCAGAAACGTGAAACCCGAAAAAAAGAGTCAAAGCTAGCCAAAAAGCAAAATAAATAATAAACACAGATATAAAGACTACGTCAAAAAAAAGGAAAAAGACCTCTCAGTCGACTTGTTTGGTGTGCGCATCAGAGAGGAAAAAAGAGAAGTAGCCTGGGAAAAGTAAAAATAATAAAAAGGAAATAAGAAACATTAAAAATATACAAGCAGGATGACTCCCGTGAAAGGGTTGTTGCGTTTCTCCTCAAAGAAAGAAATTCGTCATTTTTTTTTAAATTAAGATAAACAAATTGGTTAAACCTTAAAGTCAAAATAAAATGTTATTTAACTAAACCCATTTGTAGTACAATGGAATAAGGCTGTTCTTAAATCTAGGGAATTACTTACCACGTTCCCCTATTAAATATTCCACAGCGACCTTCACCTACGCGTACAGCACTGCAATATGAGGTTACACGCGTAAGAAGAGACAAGGTGGCTTAGCATTAAGTTAGCAGAGTAATGTCAATGATTTTTTTGATAAAACAGAACTACCACCTTCACGACCTTCTCCACCTAACTCCCATCACCCGCGGCCCTTCCACCTCGTACCCTTTTCCATCACCTCATATTTATACTGTTACGTTCGGCCTACCTAGCACAGACCTGTGTCAGTTCACTCGCGCCTTTGTTCTTGGAAATGCCAATGAGAGGCGACTTACCCATCAGTCGGTAAGGTTAAATGTCTACCTTGCCTACTCCTGTATGCATATGGATTTTACGACCGATCATTAAAACCGATACCGATGATCATTCTCGATATTATAGGGTATTCCCACGTTTTTCTACCACGAGCAAGAGTTTATTATGCAAAAGCAAAAAAGTCCCTAGACTAATAACAATAATAATGGTTCGGTCACGTTCCAAAATTCCCTATCACTACTGCTACCGTCGTCGTTCATTTTTCGTACAGCTGACAGAGAGAATATTCGTAGAGTGACAGTGAATTTCAAAATGGAGCCTAGAAAAATGGTAAAAAAAATTATTTTTAGTTACTAGTATATTAAATTTTTTGTGATCACGATCCCTGGGAATTCTTTAACGCGTTGAGAATATTTGCGGCACCAGGTATACGCGCAATGTCATTAAATTTTAAGCTATGAAATATTATTCTCCCAGGAGTCGTCTACCGCAGGTCGTAACAATAATTCATCCAGAATTCAGGGTCACGAAGCTGAACGCTTAAAGTCAGATGTACCAAGCATAGAACTGGAGACGTTGAAAAAAAAAAACAATCCGACTGGTGTCGCAAATGCGAACTTCACGTTTCGCCATTACTGTATTTGTGATTGCAGAGTGCGTGCAGAGAGTGCAGAAAGGTCAGATACACTATACCGAAGGAATCATGCCAGGAGGTCATATCATGAAACTACATGGGAGCGGGATGATTAATACGGAGTGTAGATCACGTGGTACAAATCACGTGGTACTGCACGAGATATTTATAAATTAACGATTTCTTAAATGACCGTACTGATAAATCATTAAAAATAATCGCATTCAAGAATTCCATAAAAATCCTATAAAGCTTCTGACAGAATAAGAAAAAAAACCGCTTGGTGAAAATTTCAAAAAAAGAAGTTTTTACCTCTGGTTTAACTAGTGGCGCCATCTCGTAACCGTTTCATTTTTTAACTGCTTAACCATCGATCTGTCAGTTAGGCAATTATGGATAATTTCCAACGATTACGTGCCAATTCATATTCGAATACATTTCTACGGATTGCGTGATCTACGAAATTCACGCGTTATTTCCCTCCTCACGAAATTTTGGATATTCCGCGATTGCTACAAGATACGAAATTCCCTAGTTGGTCTATGGGGGAAAAAAAATAAAGAGAGGAAAGCACAGGAAATAAAATCACTTGATGGATGAGTTAGCGTGTCGACCAGAACCGATGCAGAAATGTTACGCAACTGTCAAGCTAATCAAGAATAAAAGATATGCGAAAATTGGTCGTCTAGGGAATTTATTTCAACTGTAAACCCTAATCATTTATTTGACGAGTACAAAAAAAAATGTCAAACTTTATCTAATACGATAATCTCTTTTAAAAACTATCAGACTCTCGACCACTGTTTAATAACGTTAGTTATATCCAAGTAGCATACCAACCCGAAAGGATCAAATCCCTATACAGATATATCTAGGGGATTTCGAAAATCCGGATTGAGATTCGACGGAGCACACCTACGTCAACAATGGCGTCGTGGATTGAATGAGAAACACCAAGTGGAATGGTGACAGACTATGCCTAGGGATATTATACATATATATGTATATATACAGGTACACAGTTACTTCTGCAGATTGGCAGTCCTGACACCTCAACAGATACACACTATATCAACAGGCTTTACGCCATGCTTGTATATCAGCGCACGTAGATCTCTCTTGGAGAAAATAAAAAACCGTCCGTCAAGTCTAGGGACATTTTGAGCCAAAGCACGAAACGGTCAAGCTGATAGCTCCGACATCAAGGAAGAAATAAAGTCACAGCCAAGGACTGGATGGAAATCTGGTTTAGAATGATCTTTGACCCTTGACGCTTTAGGACGTTCATTTAAATTCCATTGCGTTGCTAATTTCAAGCCAGGTTACGAAGTCACCCTGAAAAGAAATAATTAAAATGGATACGGAAAGTCCCTATGACGCAAGAAGAAAATTATCCGAAAATCATTTGCGGACGACCAATCTGTCATTAATTTATTTTACACTTGAAGAAAATGACTTGAAGCACACTTAGGGCTTTTTTCATATGAATTTTATACCGTAAGTGTAAGCGGGAATATTTTTGAAATAAAATTAAGGGTAAAATTCGATTTTCATTGTTACGCAATGCTTCTGGAAATATAACGTAGCAAATTTTGTATAAATGACTTTGGGCATTTCAAGTACAATTAAATGCAAAATCTTTTTTAAAATCCTGACGTTTGAAATTGTCAATTAAAAATACTAAATTACCATTCGAGTTCGTAACTGTTAAATATAATTATTAGGATCTGTCAAAATTTCAAATTTAACGTTAATTTAACGATTCAGCTTGAGAATCACTGTCTACTGGATGCTCTTACGTCAGAGTGTGGGAGTCACGTAGGTAATGAGGTGATCCCTCGAGTATCATCGCATCTTCCTTGCTCTACATTTGCGTGTTTTCCCATTTTTTTCCTTTTTCCTTTTCCATTCGCTAATACCACTCGTTCCTCACCACTCTCGCCGCCATCTTTTTCTCACTAGTACTACACCAACACAGACAGCATCAACTGAACTCCATACCTCTTGCGTCACGCATTCCAAGCAATGCTCTCTTCTTCTCCTACTGTACCACAGAATCCTCGACTCCATTGCCTGAATTTACGTTTATCTCTTTCGTTACCTTTCAACCATCCTAGCCTAACTGTTATCACTGTCGCTTTCGTTTCCTCTTATATAATACCAAAACACAAGAACCAAGTCTTCTTACAGAATCTTCTTCATTCAAATCAAACGCCGATGTTGACTTATCCTCTTTTCTTTCTTATTTTTCTTCCCACTCAAATTCGTAACGCATTTTTTTCTTTTCACTTCTGCGTGACGTAATTAACCTAAACTACTGCCTATACTTCTTTGTAACGCCTAACGACATCTGTTGACCAAAACACGTAATCGTTAATCAAAACTAAAATGATCCACAAGTTGAATTGTACGATAGTTTCGAGGGGATAAAAAATAACTAGAAATCCCTAGGAATACATTTTATGCTCGATCAAAAGAAATTTACAGGTGTTGAGCAATATTTAGAAACTGCAAATTCTAACGGCAATTCTATATGCGGAATCTAACGAGTGCTCACGAGTATTGGACGAAGATATTTCATAAGGAAGTAAGAACTCTGTTCGTGAAGATCCTAGGAATTTTTATTAACCTGTAAATTACTATGATAGTCAGGCGGAACGTGTTTCTTGATAAGAATTTTTTTAGTGTATAAAAATGATGAAAAAAACAGTTTTTTTCGCAGATGCCAAATCTATGATGGATCGTCGACGACACGACGATACGATATAATATTAATGGCGCGGCGGAATCACTGAACGTAGAAAGATTCGCTTCATGAGAATGCGCCAAATATATTTCGACGTACGATTCACGCGCCGTATTGCAGAACCGGCTGCGGAGTATTGTTTTTCCTTATTTCTTTCCTTCCTTCCTTTCTTCCAATTCCTTCCTTTTATTTCCCTCTATATTTTGCACAGGGGATACTATATGTATATATATATGTTTCCAGAAATATAGTCGACAGTATCATTTCTCCTTGTATTGCATAACTGAAATACCATACAGGACCGTAGTTTCCTTTATACTGAATTTTATGAAAAATATTTAAGAATTCGTAATAATAAATATTTGCGATGAAATTCATTTGAAATTTTCAAAAAATTCATTCTTCGCGACCCACGTTGTCTGACCGGTCGGTAAGGTAGAATTTTAGAAGTTCTCGATCGAACTTTTTACGAGTCCTGGAAACTTCGATTCTATTTTTCATTTTGAGTGATAACATGTTTGTGAATTAGAAGTAATATGGCGACTATGATAAAGAGTATAATGCAATAAAGTTTTAAGCGTTTTATCGACTTTTTTTTCAGGATCGGAACTCAACAAAAAGGACCCAATGGGTCGCTCGATAACCTAGAAATCTACTATTGCCGACTGGATCTCTTTATGCATCTTTTATCGTAACCCATAATGCTCCCATCGTCAGTTCTCGTCTAGCTATATCACTTCTACTTCCACTGCTACCCTTTCTATTCTGCGAAGCGTACATTCGATGCATTAGAGAACCGTCGCTTCAATGAAAATAGAAATCCAGAGGTAGTCGACTAGGTATGCATATACTGTTTTATACAGTGTGACACAAGTATATCTCAATTGTACAGCCTAGGATTAAAGATACCCATATAACATTTACAAAAAAAAGATTCAACGTTCCTATAAAATAAGCAGTCGCCACGAGTAAAATGAAATATGAAAATTTTGAAAAATCTTATTATACAATAAAACCAGCTATCGTTCTCTGGTTTCATATAATTAATGTATACTTAAAAAATTCAGAATTCATTCAAATTTTTCCAACAAAACTTACGCTGTATAAAGAACGCCATCTTATGGCGATAAAGATTTTTTCGCGAATTGAAGTTTCCTAGGAGATATCAAGGTCATCTTAGACTTTTCAAATAAATCAATATATTTCCCATCAGACGATATGACAGTGGCTCTTGGAACGAGTACAAGGACTTAGGTGACCTTGAATAACCTTGCGTCAAATTAAAAAACTAAGACGACCTTGAAATCTCCTGAGCACCTCCGCAATAAAATCGTTATCACCCTAAGATACCTCCCCCCTCCATACCTCATAACTTTAGTTAAAAAAATTCTTGTCACCAACTCCAATAATTTCGAGTATATTAAAAGTACTGATAATTATTATCCCACCGTGTATAATACTTGTACGATAAATACCCTCGAACCTTCTTAAAACTTGATCCCTGCTAACGTATCCCATCCAGAAAAAAACGTAGGCGAGAATGAAAGACGCGAAGAAGTACAAGAGGAAAAGTAGAAGACGACAAAAAAATCCAGTGGAAAAATGCGTGGCGCAGATTCAATATCGGAATATGAAAAAAAAAAGAAAAAAGAATGCCATAGAATAAAAGAAAAATTCTTGCCGTTTTTACGTATTTACGAGAAAAACTAGAATCGTTGAAATTATTGAAGTACATCTGAGTGCTCGATGAAAATTTTACCTAAAGGATTTCACCTCCTCAGTTGCACGTGCAACGGTCTGAGTATTCAGCAGGATTGGCAACGCGTATTTATTGCATCTGCAAGCGAGTAACGTGCGGGGATGCTGTGCTGTTACGTGCAGTTATATACTGTATATATTCGTATATGCATTTATATATATATAATATATATATATATTGTGTCGCAACTGCAACTCTCGAGACAGCTGGAGATCGATGTAGGCGCGTTAAATTAGATCAGCTGAAGAGGATTGGCTAACTGGCTCACGAGGAACACGTCTCTCTTGCTTGATCCTCCCAGAAGGGATAATGTAAGAAGGGTTGCCGGCGCTGATGGAGGTTAGGTTGGACTGTGTGAAGGAGCTATAAGAAATTCCAAGCAAGTGGAATCGCGGGAGACGGGTACTTGTGAAATCTCTAGTCCATTACACATGCACGATATTATTAAACGCCGAATCAGCGATGCAGCCTGAATTCCAAGTGGGAACTAATTGAGAAAGAGTCCTAGGGATTTTTTTTTGGGATTAAAACCGAGTGAAAGTTACTAGGAAAAGTTTTGTCTGCTATTTAGTAACTTTTCACTAGTTTGACAATATATTCGTGACAATCTGATTAACGATTTTCCACGTGACATATAGCAAATGCATGTGAACTAAAGTGCATTTAATCTTGCGTCATCCTTTTGTATGTTTAGGGGATAATTAATCGGTTTTGATCAGGTTCAAAATTCGTATTTTCCCGCCAGACATCAAACGCGGTCGGATCTGTGAGAGAAATTTGGATGGAAGGTAATTTGCATGGGACTGATAAGATTGACAGGAAATTCAATTTTACTTTATTCGACAGTTTTTTCAAGAATGACATTTTTTTGACTAACGAAAAAGCACGGAACCCTGCTTTTTCTTATCTGTATCGTGAACCGTCTTGATGACTTGATACTTCCGGATATCGATTCTCAAATTTTGATCTAACCCCAGCACTGATTCACCCAAGTGCATAATGAAAGTACAATTACAAGGAGGACTCGTGTTGCAATACGCGTACAAGCGCGTATTTCCCAACGTTGTCCCCGACTGCACATCCTGAACGAGTTTATTGATTTCGCAAAGCCCGATGCACACCAGAACAACCGGAGCGCAAACTAAGCCGAAGAGGAGAGGGCCGTTAAAACGTATCAATTGAACGAGAGCAGAGAAGGAGGAAGGGCATTTTATTATCTCGAAAGAAGATAAAAAATCCGTATCCATCAAAGAATCAAGGAAGCCGTGATACTTCCGGTTTTAATCGACGTAACGTTTCTATTGGTATTTTATTTTTTTTGGCGTCATCTCAATGTCCCTAGATCCTACGGCAGACAATCACCAGGAAAGATGGAGCTCGACGTAAAAGTAAAACTTAATTACGTTATCTCGACGCTTTCACGTAACGCACCCCGAGACTCGTCGTTTCCACGGCACGGGAGAAAACTTGGTAAATCAAGGAAGACGAATCCCGGAAATCGTACGACTGTCGCATCGACGTTATGAACGCGGCTTAAAGTATGAGTCGGTATCCAGAGCAGTTCTTCGTATTATTAGCGTCAGGCGTTATCTATTGGACGGAGACAACGTGAGGGAATCTGTTAGTGGAAATTTTTTTTTTTACTAGGTTTCCTCCTTCTATTCTTCCTCGTCGACGAAGACGTCGACTGCACAATGAAGATGCTGCTACATAACGGGCTGTGGATATTGCCAACTGGGAAAGAGAGAGAGAGAGAGAGAGATAGAGACTTCAACGGCTACACGGGAGTGAGATAATGAAAGAGGAGAGAATGATGCGCGCGCACTTAATACATTCACGATTCAACGGTGTAAATCTTTCATGGGACTGCACTAAATCCATGGATCGCGAATCACGGAATCGGGTCTTCGTGGTACCCTAGTAAGGATGTACCCTGATGTTGTATGGTATATAAAGCGGATTAAGTGGGCCTAAGATTGTCATTCCCTCGGCACCACTCAAGTGGTGGAGGCATATACTGGAAAAGATAAGAAAGTTACTAGGAAAGAGGTCACGTGATTGAAGATTTTAAGTTCTGGAGATTTTCGTGCGGGGGAGAAGTCTCTTTTGAATTTTTTGTTTGAATCAAGAAGGGTTCATCATGTGGAAGGTATTTGGAGTATAAGATTTGGTTGCGTAATTAGTAATGTGCATTTTAAAAATCTGGTAATAATTTTTGTATTGAAAATTTGTATAAATTTTTTTCTTTGCCTGCAGTTTGCATTGACGACGAGCCTTATGGCTTTGGCCTTGGCCAGACCGGAACCTCCGGTCAACTCGTATCTGCCGCCAGGCAGGGGTGGTCCTGGTGGAGGTGGAGGTGGAGGTGGAGGTGGGGGTGGTGGAGGAGGTGGAGGTGGTCCGTCGAGTCAGTATGGACCACCTGGATTTGGTGGTTCCGCTGGGTCTGGTAGCGGATCATCGAGTGGAGGTGGACCTTCGGCGCAATATGGAACGCCTGGTTTCGGTGGCGGTAGCGGTGGTAACGGCGGGGGTGGATTTAATGGGGGTGGCAATGGTGCTGGAAAACCATCTGATAGTTATGGACCTCCTGGAGGTGGGAACGGAGGATTTGGCAGAGGTGGAGGTTCTGGAGGAGGTAGACCGTCTAGTAGTTATGGAGCTCCTGGTGGCGGACCTGGAAACGGGGGTGGCTTTGGAGGTAACGGCGGCAACGGAGGAAACGGAGGTAATGGAGGTAATGGAGGTGGCCGAGGAAGTAGCAACGGTGGAAATTCGCGACCTTCGAGCAGCTACGGTCCACCTGGTGGAAATGGAGGCAGTGGACGACCTTCCAATTCTTATGGTGCTCCTGGAGGTGGTAATGGTAATGGTGGAGGATTCGGAGGTGGAAACGGAGGTGGCTCAAGACCTTCCAGTAGCTATGGAGCACCAGGAGGAGGAAACGGTGGTGGAAACGGAGGCGGTTTTGGTGGAGGCCCTGGAGGTCGACCATCCAGCAACTATGGCGCCCCTAGCGGTGGCAATGGAGGTGGCAATGGAGGTGGCAATGGAGGTGGCAACGGAGGTTTCGGTGGAAGTTCTGGTGGTGCAGGAGGAAGACCATCCTCCTCGTACGGACCGCCAGGTTCCGGAAATGGTGGAGGCGGCTTCGGCTCTGGAGGCGGCGGAGGTTTCGGTGGTTCTGGAGGTGCAGGAGGTAGACCATCATCATCGTACGGATCACCAGGTGCAAATGGAAATGGCTTCGGGGGTTCTTCGAACGGAGGTGGCTCCTTCGGAGGTTCACAACCATCGAGTACATACGGCGCTCCTGGAACTAACGGAAACGGAGGTGGCGGAGGTGCTGGTGGCAATGGATATTCATCTTCACCTTCAGGAGGAAACGGAGGATACTCTTCGGGAGGGCCTGGAAACAATGGAGGATTCAACGGAAACGGCGGTGGTGGTGGTGGCAGCAATGGCGGAGGAAGCGGTTACGGAAGCAATGCTGACGACGGAAGTGACGTAAGCACGAAATTAAAAAAGAAATAGAAATCCTACAGCCAAAATAGTCCGTTCACGATTAAAATGTGTTTCAGAGGGGCCAATAGGTCTAAGACTTTCAATGCATAGTAGTCCCCTAGATCTCACATTTAACTCATGGATTGACTATATTTCCATAAATACCAATATCTATAAATTGTCAAACTTCTCAAAAACTCAAGTTCAAAATAAGTACATTAATCTTTAGGAACCCGCAAAATACGAGTTCTCCTACGAGGTAAAGGACGACCAGTCAGGCAGCGATTTCGGCCATACTGAAACTCGCGACGGTGATCGTGCTCAGGGTGAATTTAACGTACTGCTTCCGGATGGTCGTAAACAGATTGTGGAATATGAAGCCGATCAAGAGGGATTCAAGCCACAGATTCGTTACGAGGGTGAAGCTGGAAGTGGTGGATACAGTTCAGGTGGACCTAGTGGAAATGGTGGTGACGGTAACGGTTATCCATCGGGAGGTGGCGACCAAGGATATCCTTCAGGTGGTGGGAATGGCGAGGGTGGATATCCCTCAGGAGGTGGAGGCAACGGCGGAAACGGAAACGGTATAGAAACAAATTTTGCAAATAGAAAATATTAGAAAGAATGATTATTACGATTTTTCACTTTAGGTTACTCATCCGGTGGTCCAGGTGGCGGCAATGGGTTTGGAGGAAATGGTGGTGGTTTTGGTTCAGGCAATGGAGGTGGCAGTGCGGGTTATCCATCCGGTGGTCCAAACGGTGGTAGGAACGGTGCTGGTAGAAACGGTGGAGGTGGATCAGGCGGTAATGGTGGCGGTAATGGCGATGGAAATGGTGAGTAAAATTTCAAGGAATATACTGGCGTCCATTTTTATTTTGACCGGAAATAACTTTATTTACCAATTTAGGATATCCGTCAGGTGGTCCAGGTGGATTTGGAAACGGTGGAAACGGCGGAAATGGGGGTAACGGTGGAAACGGATTTGGAAACGGCGGTAATGGGGCAGCTGGTGGTTATCCATCGGGCGGTCCAAATTCCCTAGGATTCGGAGGTGGCAATGGCGCTAGTAATGGCGGCTATCCGTCTGGCAATGGCGGAGACGCCGAAGCCAATGGCGGATATCAATACTGATCGCATAGCTAAATAATAAATCTCAACCACGCATGTATCATAGTATATCACAAATGATCGAGTACGAATCCAATCTCCGTGATTCTACGTTTCCCCTAGAATCAGGAAAATCGTTCTCGCCGTTGTTCTTCCGTAGGAATATCAACTGGTACTTTCCTCGTGGTGCAATCTAGAGAAAAAAAAATATCATAATCGCTAGACAATACGTGACAACAAGAACAACAAGAAAAGCACAAAGGGATACAAGAAAAGCAAATTATTCCTCTACAAGTATGAGAATAAAAATCACTAGATTCTTATTTATTCCTTAACCAGCCATAACCGTGTTCAATCCTCATATCTCATAATCAATTTTTTTTTAATCCCTCCATATAAAATGTTTATAAATCATTATCATAAATATATAAAAGCCTGTTTAAAAACAAGTGCTTCTGCAGAAAACTCTTTCAAATGTATTTATATCCTATACAAACCTTAGCAACGCCATCTCTCGAGTGTCGTTCGTATTAACGTTACACGAATTCTTCATTTTTTTTCCTCTTCGCACGACCATCCTTCCCTAGGGAGTTTCACCAAGGAGGCGGTCTTCCGCCTCTGTCGCCTCGCGACAGAATCGAGCGCGGAGACGATTCCGTCACAGATCTGCGGTTTTATTACTAAATCTAATTATAGTTATGCATTCGCGTCTCTGGATCCCGTGAAATAATGGGGGACTGTGCGCGGAGATGCTGTTGCGATTTCTTGACGGGTATATAAGCACGTAGTAGCATCAGCAGCTTATCTCAGTTTCGTGGACAGTCCGGAGACACCTGGCTCACTCATGATGCTCAAGGTTAGTACAGATGGTAATATATATATATATACACAGATAAAAAAAATTAGACGATGACGTCACGCTTAGGCAATACTCCGAAATACTTCATAACGGATTTCAAATATTCCAAAATGGAATACCAAATTCAAAAAAGGACTGATTATGATTGTCATCCACACTCTATGTTCCTTTGATACTATATTAATAAAATTGTTGATATTTCAATAATTTCAAATAGACTACCAATAGTGATATGTTAATTTCACTTAATTGTTAGTGATTTATCAAATTTTAATACGTCATTCGTCAATTGTGAAATTTGTACGAAAATGCGATATATAGGGCACGGGAAATTTTCCTATTTAGGTACTGTTGTACTTGTTACGGAATAAAAAAGTTATCCCCTAGATATTGCGATTCCTGTTTTACCTTTGGATCTGACTTAATTCAACCCTAAAGCAGGCTTCGGATTTTATCAGGTTCACTTCGAGGCTAGGCCGAGTCATCTGCATAGACGAGTGGTGTCGATGCATCCCTAGTGACTATTTAAATGTCTACTTCAATTCGGGTACCGTGCTAAGACTCACTGAATAATGCAATGCTTCTCAAGAGTGACTCCGCGAATTTGCTATAGAAGAAAAGTCTAGGGTATTTTGTCTGACGCGAGCATTAAGCCCATTTCCCCCTAGAGCCTCAATGCGATTCCCTTCGAAGTCTAGGGGATTAGTAGACGTTGAAATGACTGGATTAATCCTTGACGTTCGATAGACAATTCCAAAGAAATTTAAAAAAAGAGAATATGGCGTCACAAAAATTACTAAATAAAATAATCCCTAGTGCGTTACGCAATTTTAGTAACAATTTTAAATTACATTAACAGGTTTTAGTCTTGGCGATGATGCTCGCAGGAATTCAAGCCGAGCCTCAAGGAGCAGCGTATCTACCACCCAGTGGTACTGGGTCGCGTCCTGCTGGAGGTGGTGGAGGTCATCCAGATGAATGGGCAGGGGTACGTCTGCAACCTACGACCTTTAAAAAATCCCTAGACCCTGTTTTAATACCTTAATATCCCTTCTATTCAGGATCCGGCAAATTACGAATTCTCTTACGAGGTCCAAGACTCTGCTGCTGGACTGGACTTCGGACATCGCGAAATGCGCAAGGACGACGAGGCAACCGGAAGTTATCACGTCTTACTTCCGGATGGAAGGACCCAGATCGTAGATTACGTAGCAGACGGAGGTGGATATCGTCCCATGGTACGTTACGAAGGAACAGCTACGTATCCAGCACCAGGAACCTCAGGATCAGGATCAGGATCAACCAGTGGCGAGGGTTATAGATACTAAAAAAAAAGTTCAGTTACCAACCGAAACGAAAATTGAAAAAAAATTTTGGAAAACAGTCTTGAAAATTTTCAAGCAATAGTCTTTAAGATACGAACGGAATGAAAATACGTACCAGAAAAATTGTCGAATCGTGGGAATTTTCAAAGAGCTGCCCGAGCGATCCTATAGTGGTTCTTCTTTCAGACTGGAACTACAAAATGTTCCTTAGGGAGTAATCCTCGAGGATCATACACTTAACTTACTGTAGTACCATGGAAACTGGCTCAGGCACGTTTTCCATTCTACGTTACTCTAGCGACGCCACCTACGCTGCTGCCATCTCTCGGTGGAAACGCGAAATACTATTCTCTGCTTTCGACCAATAAGCCATCCATCGTTTTATTAATTCCGCCAGAGCGCTCCCGTTAAATTAATACCTCCTGCTCCATTATGAATACTAATTTTGCAGGACAATGGGATTATTATAATAAAGCGTTGCCTTGTTACGTGATGCTAATGTTACACTGTTGTAATGTTATTGATGCATTGGTAGACCTAGGGGCAACATCTGTGCGTCGTTAGATCGCAGTGCCGAGAATTTAATTGTTCCTAAACGATTCAACTATTGCTGCGTTATTATGGATTAGGTAGAAAATGGAAAATTACGTATGAAAATTTCGAAATTCGCGATGCTTGCGATTTTTTGGATTTTTTTATCCCGGATGGCACTTTTGTTGCTGCGATAATTTTCACAAGGTCACGTGATATCAAAGGGGGAAGACGTAATCGCAGAATTATGAAAAATAAAATATTTCAAATATTGTCATACTTGATTTTTTATGTTAGATTCATTTTTCTTTTTTTCATTGTATTATATAATATAAGAAAAACAATAAATGGCATATACCTAGTTACTCTTCTGTGGTGTTACTATAGAAAAATTGATAATGACTTTACGCGATATATTTTTTTAATTAAGTCTGAAGTCTTTGAATCGTGGCTTCTTTATGATGATGTATTCAAGAATTTTTTTTTTAATAATTAGTTACTGTATATTGTTCAATTCGAAAAGAGAAAGATGTTTTTCGAAAGATTTTAGAAACTATGTAAATCGCAAAGACGTTTTGTAAAATTGCAGAGGCAACTGTTTCTAAAAATTAAAAAAAAGAAAAAAGGGGGTTCAATGATTTCAAGGGTGCATAATTCTTCAAGTAACACCTGGATACTTGAAGGGTCGACAAGCTTAACTGGAATACCCTTAGGCCCAAGCGAATAATTAATGATGACTGGCTTAATATCGCATTCCTAACAAGCTTAAAATTTATGTGAACAAATTTGAAAAATAAATTTCGAAGCAAGATATTGAAGAAATTTGAAAGATAAATTTCAAAGCAAGAAAAAGTCAAAGTAAAAGCAGATCTGAAAAGCGTTATTTTTTTACAAGATTTGTGGGGCAACGCGAAAACGTAAAAGAAAACAAAAATTTGCAACTGGACTCTAATAAAAGGCATCTTTCAAAATATCCAAAATGATTAGATTTTCACTACGGTCTGTGAATCTAGACCTTTCCCCCACTTTTTCTAGCTGAGTAGGTTCTTGGTGGGGGACTTACAGACGCATACTTGATATGCAACAGATACAAATTCAAAAATTGTTACGTCACTGAATTAATAAACAAGTTTTTTGTCTCTCTCGCTCTTGTACTTCGCTTAGGAGGAACGGCTAATACCGTAGCTACCCTTAAAACAAAGATGTAGCATTAAAGTTAGTTGCACGGAATTTTTAGTCAAATTAATCTTGGATTAAGCCTGATGGATCCTGTTAATTCGACGCTATATTTAATCCGAGATTAAATTGTATAAAATGACCGTGGGAGTAACGACATTTTAAATCGGGACTAATCAGTGCTTCGGAAGAAGGACAAGAAGCGTAGAATATTTTATTTAAACAATTTTTAACTAAAAGTTCTTCCACTCCAAAATATCGCATGACCAAAATCAAAAGCATACGCAAACCAAAAAGTTCGATTTCGCATCCGCCCTTATGGTCTCACGCGTTATTTTTTCTTATCCATGGAGATGACGTATTTGCATACGCCCTTTTGCCAAAGAAATCACAAAAAACCTGGAAACGGCACGTACGCCCTTTTTATTATATTTTAATCACGTGATATATATAATAAGTTACCAGAATTCTTTTTTTTCTTAATTTATTACTTAAATCATCCTCGAACGATTAAACAATTTAATTCCATATCAGCGACAAATTTATTAATGCCAGACTACTGAAACAATCGTTGTGATTAATTAATAACTATTATTCCAAGTTGACAGGGTCACTTGATATTTTATAGAAATCCTGTCACGTGCTTTGTTTGTTACGTATGACACGCGTATTACCATAATATACATAATAAGTTACCAGAATTTTTTTTTTCTTAATTTATTACTTAAATCAGCCTCGAATGCCTCGATTAATTAATAACTATTATTGCAACTCGACAGGGTCACTTGATATTTTATACAAATCCTGTCACGTGCTTTGTTTGTTACGTATGACACGCGTATTACCATAATATACATAATAAGTTACCAGAATTTTTTTTTTCTTAATTTATTACTTAAATCAGCCTCGAATGCCTCGATTAATTAATAACTATTATTGCAACTCGACAGGGTCACTTGATATTTTATACAAATCCTATCACGTGCTTTGTTCGTTACGTGCGACACGCGTATTACCATAATATTAATAATAACTAGAAACTGTCACGCTATTGGTCTGTTAGGTATTTCGTCGCGAATAAAACATTGACAGTAGCTCGGAAAACAATCATGAGTATCCTTCGAGCAATGAACGTGCGCGAAGAGAGTTACGTAATATTTTTCTTAAAAGGCCTCCTGGGTACGTAAAATAAAAAAATAATTTTAATCATCAAGGAAGAAAGTTTCTAAAAATTTTTTTCAATTTTTTCTTCAGGTCTTCGTCCTGTGGGATCCTGCAGGAAGATCCCAGGATCTTTATATATCTTGATCTTAATTACCAGTTACGTCGTTCTATTCGTCTACGTCGCTGAATACGCTGCGAATTTTTTTGAAAATTTTCGCGTTTACTCGACTGCCGCGAAATTTCGAATTTTCGATACTGGCTTCAATCTCATTTTCGTACCGATAATTCTAATTATCGGTGTCGTCATGTCCCGCAGGATCGATCGTATTTTCGATGAGATCATCAAGATTGATAAACAATTTTCATATCTCAATGGGTACTTTGATTACTTTGCCAATTTTCGACGCGAAGTTATTCACGTGACGTCACTTTTATTTATAACGAGCGTTATCAGCGCCGCCGACTATCAGGGATTGAGAAATGCCAATGTCAGCCGCACGTTCGTTTTATTTTGGATCGTTAATTTCCTCCCTAGAATCGTCGACGCCATTGTTTCCTCAGCTTTTGTTACTCTGCTGGCGAAAATTCGCGACAGATTCGCCAAATTAAATGATCTCATTTCCATGACTGGGGAGAATGCCAAATTCGCTGCTGTTTCGCGACTCGATGTTGGTAAGCATGTCTACTGTGTGTCATCCGTATCAAAGAAATTTTCGTTAATTTTCGTCTGGGCAAAACGTTTAAAAAATATTTAATTATTATGAATTTTTTTTGAAAAAACTATACGAGATATGATAAGAAAGTTTATAGGCTTTATTTTGCTATAAATTGAGAGAACAAAAAAATTTTTCAAATTCATTCTTATATATCTCTTTCGTTGATATAAATTTTGAGGCTCTTACCGTTAATCAGAGGTTTTGAAAACTTTTGACCCAAAGTACCCTTAAGTATACTTTTAGCGAAAAAATTTTTTGGAAAATTACAAATAATATTTTTGAGTTTCTCCAATTGCTTTGCAATTTGTAAACTGAGACAGTTTTTAGTCGCTCAATAATATAGAATTTTATAGAAGTCACGCAGCGTCGTCACGCAAAAACACGCCATCTTGCTCGGCCTTCTGACGTATACGCGAAAAAAATCAAATTTGGCGAAATTGAATGGTAAAAAAAATATTTTCAAAAGCAAACTGCCGAGAAACTCCTATTTGGCTGAAATATATATCGTGATTATAAATATACCGCTTATATAATATATATTAACATCGTCTCATTCTGTTTCATCACAAACCCAGAGGTGTTAATTAATTTACGACTGTAGCATTTGATTTTTTTTTTAATATTAATTTATTGAAGATATCGAAAGATTTGAATCTGACTAATTGATTTAATTAATCCCCTATCAGTTTTCGTGCATATTTATTGATTTTATCAACAAGCACTTAGCCTTTGAAGGATATTTATGTCTATAATAAACAACGTACAGGTATAGGAAAAAAAATAGGGTACCATAACCTGTATGAACAAAAAAAAAATTGTTATGCAAACAAATATAACGGGTATAATTATAATATAATTCTTCCCTATATATCCATATACCGAAATCGGACTGTCAAGGATCTTTTTTATTTTAAATAAAATTTTTGATAATATAATATATTGATAATATAATATATCGTATACCCTCGCACGAACCATTAGTAAATTACGTATAAATCATTGTTAACGTTATATAATTTTTGTCGAAACTTTTCGGGTTACATTGAAAATGATTTCCTTGTATCGTAGCTGCGTGAAAATATATAAAGTCATCGTAAAAAAAAAATTGTACTGATAGACTTACAATTTATTAATAATTTCTTGCCCGTGAACCCATTACGAAAACCAGACACGGTATAACAGGAATAATCGAATATACGAAATAAAGAAGATCCATACTATGGGAATAGATCAATATTTCCCCGGAGTAATAATTCCCTAGGGAAGATTGAAAACTTTTTCGAAACTTTCCGCGGCACGGATTCCCGTGCAAATTTCACGGGCAAACCGAAACGCGATTTCGCGCGAGGGGAAGAAGGCATGGCTGAAAGGTAAAAGATGGACGGCCGAAAAAAAAGGCAGGGAGAAGAAAGAAAAAACAAAAAAGAATGAAAAAATAAAGATAAAGAAATGGAAATATAATACCAGTCGAAAAATACTTTACGAAAAAGAAAACTTTCCTTCTTTGCCCTTTTCGTGGTGTCATTCGTCTTCGGTTTCCCTTTTTACTCGTGTCCTT